>JAULJZ010184473.1:0-21914 GCA_032270985.1 Heliamphora pulchella | reverse complement strand
TATTTTGCCTTTTGGAGATAAGTGTGAGAAGAAACCAAGGCAAGAATACACGAAGATCCGGATCGGTGCCCACTCGCCGGGATCGTCGCGTGCGTCGGGATATACGTGAGAAGATCGTTGGGTCGTCTCGGATCGTTGTTCGGTATCAAAGAAACTTGTTCAAGTTTCTTGAAGGTATATTTAATCATAAAATATCATATTATTTTATTATTTTTCATAAAAATTGCACAACGTCATTTTTACGGTCACGGCGTCGTTCTTCGAACATTTTCCGCTGCGTGGCTCTAACAGTAGGTCACTAAAAATAGGAATTTTGGGCTACACAAAAATATGTGACAGAATTGTCCCTTGAGGGCTAAAACTCAACAGAGAATTGTACATGGGTTTTGACCTGTCGAAACTAAATATTTTGTACTCATGTTTGGTGGGTAGATAGATATACATGTTTTCTATAACTTTAATATTTTGACCAAAGTTCGGAGCTCACATTAAATTATGGTTTCGAAGCCAATAGTGTTGACTGGTCGAAAAATAACACACTTTGGATGAAAGATAACACAAAAAGATAACACTTTGGACGAAAAATAACACACTTTGGTAAAATTGCAATATTTCGAGTTCTAGTTATGAAAATGAGTTGAAACTAACTTTGGATGAAAGATAACACAAAAATATAAATTTAGATATAAAGAACATGCTTAGATCAATTTTTTACATTGAGTTATGGCATTACAAAGTTCAGGGAAGAAACATCTATGTTCTCAAAAATAAAGTCTCTTAGGATCCAAGTCTTCTACTTATGTCATGTCAAATTTTTATTCCATTTCTTTGCATGCTTGTATTTTAGACATTAATACCAAAGCTCCAGCACACTTATTGGTCATCAAACTTAAAGATAACAACATACAACAACATCTCATATCTCCCATAAACATAACAGCCTCAAATCTCCAACTACGACGCCTTTTCAGTTTGTTTTTGGTACTCGATTCTTAGAGCGTTTAAAGGGATGTGTTGGGGGATATTTTGAGGGATATTAGTCATAAGGTTTAGAGGTTTTACTTACTTGTTATAGGGTTCAAGAGATGGTGGGATGGAAGGACTTAGCTTTAGAAAAACTCTTCTCCTTGATTTCTCCTTCCTTTTTTCCTTTCTTCTTTTCTTCTCCCTCCTTTCTCTCTCAAACTTGTAGAATACCTCAAGAACACTCAAATCTGGCCTCTCTCCTCTCTTGGACGAAAAAATTGAAGAGGAAAAGTGGGTGTTTGGCTTGTATATATGGGCAAGGTTTTAGGGAACATAGAATTAATTTTAAGTCCTTATTTCCTTCCATTTCACATGGGTTCACATGGGTTGACAAGACTTGGTACAATATTTGAGAGAGATACATCAGATTTGCGGCAGGTAAATACACCTAGGGGGCTACTTGGGGGACAAAAATCTAACCCCACATCAATCAAGGGGTTTTGCATTGGTTTGCATGCCCTTTTGTGCAAGAAAATGCTTTAAAAGTTTATTTGATGTATCTTTTTGGTGTCTTTTCTTACTAAGACCTATTATTTTAGTATGGTTATGAGAAATATAGTATTCCTATGTATTATCATAGTTTTCATAGCAATTGATTAAATATATGTAGTCTTCTAAGTCAAATTAAGTTATTTTGTTGTGTATGAACTTCAATAGTGATTTGTTTGCTTTTGTTAACCTTTAACACCATATTAATCTGTATATTACTTGCTCCACAAGTATTGGATCATCATAATGCTTAACTTAATACCTTTCTCTTCATTTTAAGTTTAAAAAAAAATAAAAAGTCAATTTTTGAGACTCTTCCCAAGGTGGTCGGCCACTAAGGAGTATTTTTGTTATTTTTGATATTAGTTTATCATTTGCTACTTAATTGTATTTAAATCCTTGATTTAGGGTATCCATGTGTCAAAATTTTGATTTTTAAGACTTTTCAAGTTTAACTCTTGTCTTAAACGACTTGGACTTATAGCTTTGAATTCTTATCCTCGGCATTAGGGTTTTAATACATGCTTATATGGTTCTCACTCTGTCCTGGGTCTCGGGCTCGAAAGGTTAAATAGTCAGACCGGTTCTTCTTATCGAACTTAAGTTTAAGATTTTGTTTCTTTTGAGATGTTCTTTTTTTTTCTATTCATATTCTTGAATTTGGGTTATTATAGCCCATATCTATTCCTCCCTATAGAATGTCACCTGCTGAGCTATGAGAGTTGAAAAAACAATTATAGGAGTTATTAGAATAAGGATTCATCTGACCTAGTGTCTCACCATAGAGAGCACCTGTACTATTTGTGAAAAAGAAGAATGAAACACTGAGGATGTGTATCGACTATCGACAATTGAATAGGGTGACCGTTAAGAACAAGTATCCTTTACCTAGAATAGATGACCTGTTCAACCAGTTGCAAGGAGCTAGAGTGTTTTCAAAAATAGACTTGAGGTCAGGATACCATCAATTGAAAGTGCGAGAGTCAGATGTGCCCAAGACTGCCTTAGGACCCGTTACGAGCATTATGAATTTGTGGTGATGCCTTTCGGGTTAATGAATGCGCCTGCGATATTTATGGACTTGATGAATCGAGTGTTTAGAAGTTTTCTAGACCAATTCGTGATTGTGTTCATAGATGACATTCTGATATACTCTCGCAGTGAGGAGGAACATAGGCAACACTTGAAGATTTCTTTCCAAACTCTAAGGAAACACAAGTTGTATGCAAAATTTGGTAAGTGTGAGTTTTGGTTGGTTCAGGTGGTGTTTTTGGGTCATTTATATCTGGAGAAAAAATTGAAGTGGTCCCAACAAAAGTGGAAGCAGTAGTTAATTGAAAAAGGCCAACCAGCGTGTGACGCCCCATCCTCCGGGCACGTCGGGACATACATAAATATAAATAAAGGGATATTTTAGCCATTCATTCATATTTACATACGTTAGTTATTACATCATAAACGAGTTCTGAACCTTTCAAAAGTACATAAGTATTATAGTTCCACCAAGAAATTTCAACAATTACACTAAACACGAGAAATCTGAATATAAAAACGAAAGCAGAAGCTTCAACTCCGTAGAATGCATCTACTGGATTCGTGTGCTCTTGGAACTCACCTTGTTCTTCAAACTCTTCTTCTCTCTCTGAGATGACTTCCTCTAAGAACTCTTCCTCACCTACGGCATGAATGCCATGGGCCAAGGCCCAGAAGAAAAATAGTCTAACCTTCTAACTAATCTCACAGCACAAAATTCACCGTAACACATACCATATAAGACCCAGTATAGTTTATAGTCAAGGAGGCAGACAAATTTATGACAGGATAGTAGATAAGTCAATAAACATACGTGTTTGAAATGCAAATACCCAACCTAACATGCACCCAGATAAGAACATGAATTCCACGCCGGGAATTCTAAGAGTAGACTTTATGGACAAACTGAACACCAAAGCCATCACTACTCCTCGTTGCGAATAGTAACTGCATCACTGGGCGTCATGCCACAGCTGTTTTACTCAATGGCAACGGTGTGGGGTTTGGGACGCACCTAAACGCTCCCACCTTAAGAAGTATGATGCCTTTGCACCAGTGTTAACTCTAAAGTCCAAACCACCAAAACCAGAATGCTAGCAACGAACCCATAGTGCCCAACAATTCCCATGATAAATCATTTCAAACACCGGGAATGCACCAAGGGTGTGTAAACCAAATCTGTAACACCGAGGATGCACCCACGGTGTGCAAGCCAAAATTATTTCCAACACCGGGGACGCATCCTGGGTGTATAAACCAAAACATTTTCAAAAATGGCAACCAGGGACACCCTAGACTTAGAATCAAGAATAACAAGCTCAACACAGCCCATCCCAACAATGATCTGCACAAATGGACTCCAATATGCTAGGATGCAAGTGACAATGTCAATGATGTATGGTATGGATCTCAAATACAACTATCTATAGCATGGCATCAACTAGCATGGCAAGATTCATGGTGCAACGTGCAATACATAAGGTACAAGTATGTGAAGCATTAGCTACGATTCTCAAGATATGATTCAAACACGATAGCATGAGTTTTAATTCATCATGCATTCACTTAAAACACTAATCAACTAATTCAAACCAATAATCATATAGAAGCTCGGGTCTCACAACAAGGGACTCACACAAACACTCAGCAACTTTTAAGGCCAAAAATCAAGTAATAATTTAAAAGGACTGACAAGGTTTTGAGGTATCTAGGGTTGGAATTAAGTTGTAATTTTTAAACACCATTTAAATAAAAATATTTTCTGCAACTCTCATATTTAACACCAAGGCCAAATCCTAAGGCAAATGGGTGAACATTTTTTTCCTAAGCAAAAACGGTTTAGCACTTTCTCTAGATTTTACGCAAAATTATGCTTCTGTTGGTCTCGATTTTGGGGTATCGAATGAAGTTCAAATAAGCCCATTTTTTTCATGTCCTAGTTTAACATGTTCCCTAAAAGTTTCATGTTTAGAGCTAAGGGTAGTTGTTTGAAACAAGTTAGACGTTTTAGCCAATTTATAAATTAGGTTATGTCAGCCGCCAAAACTCAGCAGAGCCGATTTTGGACAAAGGGTTTAAAACGGTTTTGGGGTAACATCCCGAGGCTTTAAGGTCTGATTTTTGGGAAACAAATACATCAATATGTTAGCTACAAAGTTTATTTAGACCACATTTGTAATATATCACTAAAAATAGGGGTTTTGGGCCATATAAAAAATAAGTGACAGAATGTTCCTCGAGGGCTGAAAATCAATAGAGAATATGAAAGGGGTTTTGACCTACCATACCTCAATAGTTTGTTCTCATTTTTGGTGAGTATATGGATATACATGTTATCTATAACTTTCATGTTTTGACCAAAGTTCGGATCTCATTCTAAGCTAGGTTTTCCAGGTCGGTGGTGTTTACTGGTCAGAAAATGACACAATTTGGTAAAATTGCAATATCTTGAGTTCGGCTTATGAAAATGAGTTGAAACCAACATTTCATGAAAGATAATACAAAAATATAACTCTGGAAAGAAAATTCATACTTAGATAAATTTTCGACATTGAGTTATGGTATTTCAAATCTCAGGACAGAAACATCAAAGTTCTTGAAAATCAATCCTCTTAGGATTTAGGTTCTCTACTTATGTTATGTCAAGTTTTGGTTCTATTTCCTTGCATGCTTGTGTTTCAAACTTAACTATGAAGACTTCAGCACCCTTAGAGATCATAAAACTCAAAGATAACAATATATAACAACGTCTCATTTCATTCATAATCAAAACAGCCCCTAAGTTCCACTACGACGCATTTTCAGTTTGATTTCGGTTCTCAATTTTTAGAGTGTTTAAAGGGATGGGTTGAGGGATATTTTGAGGGATATTAGATACAAGATTTAGAAGTTTTACTTACATGTTTTTCGAGATCAAATAATGGTAGAGGATTGATATGGACTTAGCTTTAAAACCATGGTCTCCAAAGACCCATTTCTTGGATCTCTCCTTCTTCTTCTTCTTCCTTCTTCTCTCAAACCCTCAAGAACACTCAACCCACTCTTTCTTTCTCTACATGCACAAAATTTTGAAGGGGAGAAGAGGTGTTTGGGCTTAGTTTAAATAGGAGGAGGATAGGGAACACATGGGGGACAAGAAGTACACATGAAGCTTCCTTTTCTTCACTTCTTTAAATGAGGCTTTGAGTTGATGTGAGTTTTGATGGCTAGAATTCAGTTTTGGTGAAGCTAATAGTAGCTAGGTGGCTGTTTGGGAGGACAAAATATGATCTCCCATCAATCAAGGGGTTTGTCTCGATTTTTGTGCCACTATTATGCAAGAAAATGCATTAAAAGTTAATTTGATGTATCTTTTTGGTATCTTTTTCTACTGAGACCTATTATATTAATATGTTTATGATAAATATAGTATTTTCATGTACTATCATAATTTTAATAGAAATTGATTAAATAGATGTAGTTTTTTAAGTCAAATTAAACTATTTTGAAAACATAGGGCTTTTTGACTTATTTTGTTGTGCATGAATTTAAATAATAATTTGTTTACTTTTGTTGACTTATAAGACTACATAATTAGGTATATTACTTACCCAACAAGTTTGGGATCATCATAATGTTTTATTTAATGCATTTCTCATCATTTTAAGCAAAAAATAATGCAAAAAGTCACTTTTTGGCACATTCCCAAGGTGGTGGGCTAGTAAGGGGTATTTTTGGCATTTTTGATGTTACTTTATCTTTTACCACTTTATTGTATTTAAATCCTTGATTTAGGGTATCCATATGTCAAATTTTAGATTTTTAAGACTTTTTGCTATACTAGGGGCAAAACGGTCATTTTACCCTATTTATGAGAATTGTTTTATTTTTAATTCATTATTTTATGATATTCACTTCATTTAGAATGTTAGGAGATTCTTCGGGTACTAGGGTTTTATTGCCTGTGTTTTGGACCATTTTAGGGTTTCTGGGCCGAACTTAGGGTTTTCGATTCGAGTTAGGGTTTTGAACCTCTTCCGTATGCTATGGCCTCATGGATTATCCATCCCTAATACTAGGGTCCGAGCAGGGTCATTACACGGGTTTTTACTAACCAAGTTATTACAACTAGGGTTTGTGCCGGGTCGTTACAAACTACCCCCCTTAAACAAATTTCGCCCCCGAAATTTCGCCCCGTACTTCACCGTATGGAAGGTTAAGGATGATTTACTAACCTTGTGCCTTCTTGTCCTTCTCGTTCATCAAAATTGTGTCCTTATTTACTTGAGTTGTTCTTTATTGAGGGTGTAGATAAGGCCGGGCCTATATGTTCAGCACTTAGAGTAAAGGTTGTCTTGTCCTACTTAACACCTTAAACTAGTTACTACCAAATCTTCAAGGACCATGCCACATAACCAACTAGCTCCAAAAAGTTCGTATCTCTGTCAAGTTAGTTAGCCTCTTCCCATTAAGTGTTGTTTCTACTTCTGTTGGATTTACTTGAATTTCTTCTCCAGATATAAGATGACCTAAAAATATTATCCGGTCTAACTAAAACTCACACTTACCAATGTTTACATATAACTTGTACTTTCTCAGGATCTATAAAAAATCTTCAAATGTTCCCTGTGTTTCTCTTCACTCCGAGAATATAACCGAATATCGTTATCAACATAATTACAAATTGGTCTAGAAAGCTTCTGAACACTCGATCCATCAGGTCCATAAACACAACAGGTACATTCGTTAACCCGAAAGGCATCATCATAAATTCTTAATGCTCTAACGAGTTCTAAAGCCAATCTTGGGTATATTAAACTCTCGCACCTTCAATTTGTGGTATCCTGACCCAGTCTATCATTAAGAATACATTGGCTCGAAAACACAACTTACATCGAGTACTATTTCCCGATCGACTGACAACTATTAACTCGAAATCATATCATCACTTTGTGTTAGACTACTCTAGCCTTACGACCATCAAGAATAATACCGCCACTTGAACCTAATGAGTCACTAGTGCTAAACGTATCACACAGACTAAACACTCCCCAGATATATGCTTACCCATATGAATCCAATCACAATCTCGTCATGTATTTCCTTCATGTACATATCACCTACCCTACAATCCTTTAACTGAACAATATTAACTCCTGATTATAAAGTCTCTTATCATTATCACTCAATCCCTTCACACATTTTTCTTCTGCACAATTGAACCAAGAACCATTTTCACACTTTAATTATTTCATCTTACCCACATTCTACCAAGACACTCGATTTACTCAAGGCCAACTACAAAAATTACACCCATGAATTCGTATAATCTTACTTATGTTTCCACCCTCCTCATCTAAACACTTATTCCTCGCACGTACTCACACTAAGCTACTATACAACTCCACCAGAATAACAGAATTTTATCACCCTTCAACTTCTCATACATTGAGTCCATATGCTCTCGCAAGAAAATTCCTTCTTTATACCGACAACTTCTACACACCAGTCTAAACAAACTTGCCCTAACAGGTCACATCACAAAAGGTTTTCAAAAGCAACTTCCTTTCAACTCACATCGATACCATAAGGATAACCGAATACCACTCCATAAGAGCTACACAGTCTATAGACCAAACGAATACAAACTGATATTTTAAAAGTCTACCATGTGAATAACTTGGTCTGTCCAAAATGCGCACTCCACTCTTCAAACAATCTTTAGCATCAATGGGACTCACTGTTTCCACAAACTCTTTGGCACCCAACTCATTGAATTGTTTAACTAGAGAGTTACCAATCTTTGAGGTGATCTTGATAATCCTGATGACGGAGTCTATAATCATATGCTTCCATTTTCTCTGTAGTCTTTTTAAAGGTTGCTTTATTTCTCTTAGCCTCTACCGTATGTTCATGACATGCTAGAACGTTGGGTTTGAATATCTTTTCCAGTAACTGGATTGTTTTGCCAGGCGGTTGGTTATTCTAGGGTAAAACGAACGTGATATAAGATATAGTTATGGTAACTACCTAGTCATGTGATCCATTGTGACTTGGTGGTTAATTCTTCATCAGGCTCCAAACATTCATTGTTGTGATCAAGATTTTTCGTTCTTTGATAGTGATGGCAATAATCCGGACTCTAACACTTCGATGGGAAGGTCGGTGTGAACATCGATGTATATAAACGTACTTCTTTTTCTAGCGTACTAAAGTTAACGTGAGTTCGAGGCTATTTCTCACTTTTCACTTCCTTACTATTGGTATGAATCTGTTACTTCTCGATTTATCGGATGGGTGGGTCGGCTATAAACTAGTCTGGAGAAGGTTGAATTGTACTATATGGTGGTGTCGCGAATCCTTTGATGTGAAGCTATCGTTTCTAACTTTGAATTGCTGACGGCTTAGTTCTTATTTGTCGAGACCTTTGAAAAGATATAGTTAGTTGAATAAGCCCTTACTTAACCATTCTTGCAAACGGGAGCCTCGATCTTCAAAACTTTATTAAACGCGGACGTTGATAGATATTTTAAGTTGTGACATCATGAAGAAATTTGCTTCACGCTTGAAGTGGTGTTAAGAGATTTTCATACATCATCTTAGTTTCCCATGAAAGCGCTAAAGCCTAATGACGTAATATCCTGACGATCGTTGTTACTCATAGATTTATGGGGCAATATTTTTGAAGGTCGACAGTCAAAAGCATGCACGGGGTTAGAACGTCTTAGGGTGGAACCCAGGTGGTTCAAGGATAGGTTGGATGAGGTTAAATAGCCATGGTTAAGGCAATTACCATTGACACAAATTGAGTGATCATTTGAGGTTCAAATGTAGGTAAAACAAGAGGAGGACAGTGAACAATACTTTAAACAAGTGTCCCCGGAACTAATCCAGTACAATTAGATTATGATAAAGGAGATATCAAAAGGGGCAGCCTAACTAGATACTTTGCCCTGAAGTTACGTCGGCCTAACGTATTTCAATTCAAGCATCCAAGTCCGCTTCCCAAGTTGGGATTTCAAGAGTAAAAAAAAAATTTCACGAAATCACTGCACGAAGGTGTGGTATCAAGACCGAGAGAATTTTATGAGAATAAAAGACATTACCAATGTCGAACGTTCGAAACCGGTGTTTTTACGAAGGTGGACATGCAAAGGGGTTCAATCGGGTACGAGAGTTGCCATAAAGGCTTAAGAAGGGAACTCACAGGGATAGAGTTGTGGGGTTCTAACGGTGGCTTTCCTAAAATTTAGGCTAGCTCGGGTGTTTCACCATCTAGGGGTTCGTTAGCTTGTCGATGGTTCAGTTGTCTATCAGCCATCTTAGGATAAAAGAGTGTTAGGATTTGGGGGTTGTTTCAATTCTTTATTGTTTTCATGAGTTAGGATTTTGTGGAACTTAATTTGGAATTATGAGATAGCTTATGAAGAATTCAACAACAAACATTTGCATTTCATTCTAATCACCTAACCGGTGCAAGATTTTCAAAAGTTCATTGAACGCACGTACAACATCAAACAAAGAAAAAGATACAACGCCCAACGCACTAAAGCCTAGATGAACAGATGCGGATAGAAGTAGCGAATAACCGAGTCATACTCCCACGTTGCCTCATAGATAGCAGCGCCACTGCACTTCCACATGCCAAAAGCCCTCCGGCCCCATACGAGTCCTGTTGATTATGGAAACTGGTATCTCCTGGTACGTTTTTGAATTGTTGAAATCGATTGCCGGGTTATGCGAGATGATGATTCCTCTCCTATCCCTTGGTTTCTGTGTCTACATCCATTTTGCATCCATCCTATCCCCTAATAATTCTTTGAATCCCGTTGGTACCTTTAGACGATAGGTGGTTTCAGAGTCGAGAGAAATAAACGATGGCAAAAGATTTTATTAATGTCGAATGTTAGGAATGGGTACTTAGCAATGAATTGATATCTAGTTTTACAAGAGGAGAGTTAGTTCAAGTATGATGACTCGAATCGGAGGAGAATCAATATGCGAATACCGGTCATTATCGAGGCATGAAAACTTTGAGGACAAGGGTATTTTCTAGAGTTGAATTTCTAATAGGGTTATCAACAAGACTTGGGTGCATAAAGGTTACCGACGAACGACACTTGACGGTACCATTGAGGACTGATGATATAAAAAGGAATGACATATAAAAGAATTTTAAAAAGTTGACACTAAGGCTTGGGGTAAAAGAGAAAAGGACTTATAAGGATGAAGTCGCGGGATTCTAAAGGTGTCTCTCGAGGTGATATCTAAAGCTTCTCCTGGTGCACACTCCTGTCTACCCCCGTTAAACTAAGATAACCTGTTGCATAAATCTCAGATTTTCGATCTCGATGGTCATACTCGTCATTCGCATGTAGATTCCTTGCTGCTTTCGATCCCGGTAACGTCCTAACATGACTTACCATAAGACTCAGGCGTAGAAGATTTTAGTTCTTATAATGTATAGATGATAATTATTATTAATACAATGCATCCTACAGAGCTCCAACGCCACAGGACGCATGGTTTCTCATAACCCAAGGCCTGAAGGTTCACTAAACTTAAGCTCTGATACCAACTGTGACGCCCCATCCTTCGGGCACGTCGGGACGTACATAAATATAAATAAAGGGATATTCTAGCCATTCATTCATATTTACATACGTTAGTTATTATATCATAAACAAGTTCTGAACCGTTCAAAAGTACATAAGTATTACAGTTCCATCAATAAATTTCAACAATTACACTAAATACGAGAAATCTGAATATAAAAACGAAAGCAAAAGCTTCAACTCCTCAGAATGCACCAGCTGGATTCGTGTGTTCTTAGAACTCACCCTGTTCTTCAAACTCTTCTTCTCCCTCTGAGATGACTTCCTCCAAGAACTCTTCCTCACCTGTGGTATGAATGCCATGAGCCAAGGCTCAGAAGCAAAACACTCTAACCTTCTAACCAATCTCACAGCACAAAATTCACCGCAATACATACCATATAACACCCAGTACAGTTTATAGTCAAGGAAGCAGAAAAATTTATAACAGGATAGCAGATAAGTCAATAAACATGCGTGTATGAAATGTAGATGCCCAACCCAACATGCACCTAGATAAGAACATGAATTCCACGCCAGGAATTCTAAGAGTAGACTTTATGGACAAATTGAACACCAAAGCCATCACTACTCCTCGTTGCGAATAGTAACCGCATCGCCGGGCGTCTTGCCACAACTGTTTTACTCAATGGCAACGGTGTGGGGTTTTGGATGCACCTAAACGTTCCCACCATAAAAAATTCTCATCGTTTTAAGTTAAAAATAAAGCAAAAAGTCACTTTTTGGCACATTTCCCAAGGTGGTCGGCCACTAAGGGGTATTTTTGGTATTTTTGATGTTATTTTGTCTTTAGCACTTAATTGTACTTAAATCCTTAATTTAGGGTATCCATATGTCAAAATTTAGATTTTAAAGAGTTTTTGCTGTATTAGGAGCAAAACTGTCATTTTACCCTATTTATGAGAATTTTTTATTTTTAATTCATTATTTTATGACATTTACTTCATTTAGAATGTTAGGAGATTCTTCGGGTACTTAGATTTTATTTCCTGTGTTTTGGACCTTTTTAGGGTTTTCGAGCCGAACTTAAGATTTTCGATTTGAGTTAGGGTTTTGAACCTCTTTCGTATTCTATGGCCTCGTGGATTATCCATCATTAATACTAGGGATTCGAGCAGGGTCATTACACGAGTTGTTACTAACCAGGTTATTACAATTAGGGTCTGTGTTGGGTTGTTATAAGCGTGACAGAGATATGAAGCATTTTGGGGCTAGTTGGTTATTACCGGCATTTTATTCGAAACTTTACCCTGATTGTGAAACCCTTGACTTGATTGACTCAAAAAAATGTCATGTTTGAATGGTCCGACGGATGTGAACGATGTTTTCAAGAGTTAAAGTCCAAACTGGTGTCAGCACCTGTGCTTACCCTTCCGTCAGGCAATAAGGGCTTTGTTATTTATAGTGACGCGTCACACCAACGTTTGGGTTACGTTTTGATGCAACATGGGAAGTTTATCTGCTATGCATCTAGATAATTAAAACCTCATGAGAAGAATTACCCTACCCACGATCTAGAGTTAGCTACAATCGTCTTCGCGCTCAAGATGTGGAGATATTATTTGTACGGAGTCCCTTATGAGATCTTTACAGATCATTAGACCTTGATGTATTTTTTTCCACCCAGAAAGAGCTAAACTTGAGGCAAAGGAGATGGATGGAGTTAATTAAGGATTATGACTGCACGATTCACTATCATCTGGGGAAGGCTAACGTCGTAGCGGATGCCCTAAGTCGAAAATCATTGGGAAAAGAAATAGCACATCTACGAGCGGTACAAGCTGGTGCTTTTTTCTGAAATGTGTATGCTTAGAACCCATCTTGCCATAGGAAGAATGTATGCCTATTAGCAACTTTGGGCGTAAGACGAACCTTATTAGATCAAATTCGAGCAGCTCAATTGGTAGATAATCAAGTGGACAAGATAAAGGCGAAAGCAGCAGGTAAAAGGAAGACATAAATTGAAGTTCGAGATGACGTATTGTGGTTTGGTCACAGATTATATGTGCCCAATAATGAGGAGTTGAGGAGGCAGGTCTTAGATGAAGCGCATAACTCAACATACACCATGCACTCGGGAAGTATGAAGTTGTAAAGAGACTTAAAGGTAAGTTACTAGTGGAGTGGGATGAAGAAGGACATAGCCAATTTCGTGACAAGATGTTTAGTATGCCAGCAAGTAAAGATTGAACACTAGAAGTTGGCAGGATTACTATAACCGTTATCTGTACCCGAGTGGAAATGGGAACATATTACCATGGATTTCGTAACTGAACTCCCATGAACACCTAGGGGGAATGATGCTATTTGGGTAATTGTGCATAGATTGACGAAGTCAGCTCACTACCTACCAATAAAGATGACGTTTTCTATTAATCGATTTGCACGACTTTATATTGATGAGATCATTACGCTATATAGAGTACCAGTTTCTATAGTATCGGACAGAGACCCATGTTTTACGTCCAGGTTTTGGCCAAGCTTACAAGAAGCGTTGAGGACTACTCTAAAGTTTAGCACGACTTTCTATTCGCAGAGTGACAATTAATCGGAGAGGACAATTTAGACCTTAGAGGATATGGTTAGAGCATGCATCCTAGACTTTACTGGAAGCTGGGAGGAACATTTGTTGCTGGTCGAGTTCGCATATAATAATAGTTTTTAGTCAACTATAGGGATGGCCCCTTACGAAGCGTTGTACGGCAGGAAATGTCGAAGCTCAATTAGTTGAAAAGAAGTTAGAGGGAGGAAGTTTCTTGGACCCGAGATAGTTTAAATTACAACTGATAAGATTAATTTGATTCGAGAGTGATTGAATCAATCGCAAGACTGGCAGAAGAGTTATGCAGATAATCAGAGACACGACTTGGAGTTTACAATGGGGGACCGTGTGTTCTTAAAGATACCACCATAGAAGGGTATAATTAATCTAAAAGAGTTTAGCCCTGTAAGGGCGTGTATAATCCCGATAAGGGTGTGTGTGTTAGTCCTATAAAGGTATTGTGCTAAGCCCAGTAAGGCTGAGGGTTAGTCTTCAAAGGCATTGGGTTGTTGTTCCTTTCAAGGGTAAGTGTTTGTTAGGGTTGATATACTGAAAATCATGTTTTTTTACTATTTCATTTTATTTTAATAAAATTAATTTTTTATTTTATGACAATCTTAATGAGCAATGTATGTGTATCATTTCTATAATATTATGCATGGATGTCTGATATTCTGTATAGTATTTAATCTGGTGTGTAGACTATGGCTTACACACAGAAAATCAGATTTTAGGTTCTTACAGAATATAAGTTTTATGTTCACAGTTTAGATAGAAATGGACATACCATCGGTACGACTGTAACACAGAGTTTTAGTAGGCATGTCTTGGTTATGGGGAACAGATAATAGCGTTGTCTATTGTTTCGACTCTCTGTGCTACACTTTGTGTGTATTGAACGGGATATTTGGGATAATTAATTTTATACTGACTATATAAATTAATTCAAACCCCAAGATTATTATGAATAGTATTTATCCTTTTAATCCTGAAATAATTATTACTTGCATATATTTAATATTCGTTGTTTTCATTTATTAGAGGGTGCGATTTTATATGGGTCTATATTCCTGGTGAGTTGGATAGCAGTATTATTTATATGACAAATATTAATTATTGATGGAATTCACGTCCTGAAAAATTGGGATTGATGATATCCCTTAAGCGGAAGGGCTTAAGGAATATTAAGATACCAATTAAATTAAATTGTCAGTAATTAAATTTAACTAATAGGTATCGAGAATCTTAACGTGAGGAGAAATGGTAAGCGTTTAATAACAGGAGGTAAATGCTATCTGACCTTGAGATTATGGGACAGAGTACAATTATAGTTTTTTCGTGGTGTGAACTTTAATTCAGGGTTTTATGAAAATTGTAGAAATCACTGCTGATTTTTCATAATTGCAGATACCGCTATGAGGTTTACTTAATTGCAGAAATCGCTGGTTCTGTGTTCCATTGGAAGTCTTACTCATAATTACTCCCCAAGTCTCTGTTATAGCCCTATATATATGCGGATATGCTGAACCAATTTCATAACTTGTATTATAAGACTAAAACTGTCCTGGTTCTGCCGGTACGAGTTCTCGGAGGATTATAGCCCACACTATATCCAGGAATCACATAAGAGAATACAGTAAAAGATCTGACAAGAACTTCAACTTGGATTCAAATCATAGTTGAAGATTTGACCGGTAAAAAGGTATTTTTTTAAATTAACTTTGGATGCACGGGTTTTATTTTGATCGTTCGTCATCAAAAGTTTTAACTGGAGCCCGTTTTGACATTTGCCCGTCCAGTTAAATTTTTTAGATAATTGTTTGCAAAAACAAAAAACTTGATAGTTTTGCCTCTAACAATTGGTATCAGAGTCATTTTGTTTTTTATTTTCAGTTATCGAGATTTGGTAATTTTAGAACTGTTGCCAACTTTATTTTGCAGGTGTTCTAATTCTAGTTTTATTATCGTCATTTATTTTTCATGTTTGATTGAATAGTGTGAATGATGATTATTTTTTTAATCACGGGGGTTGACCGTGATAGATTGAATGTGATCCTTCGGGACATAAGATCGATGTAATAGCTAGTTTTATATTTTTAAATATCTGTTTAGATTATTTAAGAACAGGTTGAACATATGCAAGAACAGAGGCGGCAGCAGCTATGGTTCGGGTTTTAACGGGCCACAAATCGTCGTAAGTTTTTAATAGTTTTAAACGATTTTTTCTAGTGAGTTTTCTGCAGTATTTATGTATAAAAATTAGCATAAAAAAGTAAAAAACAATATGGATAAATCAACAAAACAGCTCGATTCTAGCAGCTTTGCCGCCGGCGGTTCGGCGGCGATATTTATGATTTTTTGGGAAATTTTTTAGACTATTTTAGGGTAATATTTTGAATATAAAATTGCAATAAAACATATCTCAAAATACTTTTAAAATTTTAAAAAAAATTAGGCCAAACTCACAACCCAAACAGGCGGCAAATAGGCCAGCGGCGGCAGCGCCCGATGGTAGCAGCTTCTAGGTAGTTTTTCAATAGGTTTTTAGGCTTTCTCGAGCAGTTCCTGTGATAGAAGAATTCTACTTTTCGAGAGATTTTCAACGGTATAAAGAATGTCAAAAATAGAGTTCAGATGAGGCCAAAACGACCTTGGGAAGTTAGCAGTTCTAGGCGGTGGCACTGATGAGCGACGGCAGTCTGTTCTAGGCGGTTTTCCAACGGTTTTCTAAGCTATTTTTTTATAAAGAAAAATAGTACTTTTCGAGAGCTTTCTTTTGATATAAAGTGCGTCAAAAACTGATGCCCCAAAACCGTGGCCAATAGAGGCCTAAATTCTGTGTTTTTCTTTGTAAAATGCTGAACGGTTTCTATTTAAGTAAAATAAATGACCCATTTGCCCTAGGATCTGACCTTAGTGTTAAACACAAAAGTTGTAGGAAATATTTTTATCTAATTGGTGTTCAAAAATCAAAAATTAAACCCATGTCTAGGCACTTCAAAATACTGTTATAACTTTGAAATTGGCACTTGAACAATTAAATAAATTTGGCTAAGTGTTTGAGTAGTGTGCCACCTTAGGAAACTTGAATGTATAGACTTTAAAAGATTTATGTGAATGATTGGTGTATGAAATTAATAATTTGATGATTAGAAACCATGAAGATAGGTTGGATCCATTTCACATAAATTATAGCTTATGCCTCGTATGCTTGTACTTTATGCTTTAGTGAGATGTACCTTACGCTTTAAAAATTTGTACTTTACGTTATGTTGATTTGTGCGTTATGCCATGTTTAGTTTCATACCATGCTGTTGTTGAGTTGTGCTTCAAGATACGAGTTGTTGTACCACAAGTATCATTGTATTGCACGTGGGGCATTTGTGGGTTGCATCATGTACATTAGTTTTAGCTAGATTATAGAAATGGCACGTGGGGCATCTTGGGGCATCGAATTATGGTTTGACTATAGAAATGGCATTGACGATGGGCCATGTATGTCCTGAGCCATGTTACGTCTTGAGCCGTATCACTTCTTGAGCTGAACAGTGGCTATACACCGTTGTGATCGGGAACGTTGATGAATGAGAACCTAACGTACGAGAACGTAGTGGTACCATTCGGGTTATTATATAGGATATGTTGACTTTGGGTCATGTACGTCCTGAGCTGTGTTATGTCTTGGGCCGTATCATGTCATGAGCCAAACAGCTGCTATACGCAGCTGTGATCAGGAACTTCGACGAATGGAAACTTAACATATGGGAATGTAATGGTGCCATTCTGGTTATCGTGTTGGATATGATCGACTATGGGTCTTATACGTCTTAAGCCGTGTTATGTCCTGCGTTGTGCCACGTCTTGAGCCGAACGTCTACTATACGCCATCGTGATTGGGAACGCTGGTGTACGAGAGTCTAACACACCAGAACGTAATGGTGTCACTCAAAATTTAATTGATTGATTTATATTCAGGTTGGGCTACTGCATTGCATTTATCTGCGTCATACACTCGCACCATTGTTCTTATATGTGCTTGTACTGTTGAAAATGATAAATTGTCTATCTCTTTGCTCTTAAATTTTGTATTGGGTATTATACGATATGTATTATAGGATATTTTGTTGTGAGTTTGTCAGACGGTTTAGAAAATTTGCTTCTGGGCTCTGGCTCATGGCATTCGTGCCGTAGGTGAAGAAGAAGGACCATTTGAAGTGTGACTCCCCGTCCTCTGAGCACGTCGGGACATACATAAATATAAACATAGGGATATACTAATCATACATTCATATTTACATACGATAGTTATTACATTATAAACGAGTTCTGAACTGTCCAAAATTACATAACTATTACAGTTTAATCGAGAAAATTCAAAAAAAAAAAAGCTAAGCATGGGGTAAACTGCATGTAAGGACAAAAGTAGAGATCTTGATTCCTCAGAATGCATCAGCTTGATCAATGTGCTCTTAGAATTCGCCTTGTCCTTCCAACTCTTCTTCTCCCTCGGGGATAACTTCCTCAAAGAACTCCTCCTCACCTGTGGCACGAATGCCATGAGCCAAGACCCAGAAACAAAACACTCTAGCCTTCTAGCTAATCTCACGGCACAAAATTCACCGCAACACATACCATATAACATCCAGTACTATTTATAGTCAAGGAGACAGACAAATTTATGGCAGGATAGCAGATAAGTCAATAAACATGCGTATATGAGATGTAGATGCCTAACCCAACAAGCACCCAGATTATAACAGGAATTCTACACCGGGAATCACCAGAGTAGACTTGATGGGACTTGATCACCAAAGCCATCATTGCGCCTCATTCCGAAGAGTAAATGCGTTGCCAGGCTTCATGCCACAGTTGTTTTACTCAATGGCAACGGCGTGGGGGCAGGCCAACCAATTATCAGCCACCCTTATCCGGGCCGACAATTCCCACCTTAAGATGCGTGATGCCTTCGTCGTTGTCAACACAAAGTCTAAGAGAATTCAAGAGACATTCACATTATACAAAGTACCAAGATGAAGGATTTAGGACACCATAATTGGGCTCTCTCTGAACTTACCCAAAGTTCAAGCTATCGAAATCAGAATGCTAGCGATGAACCTATGCTGCCCAACAGTATCCATAAACCATTTCAAACACTAGGGACGCACCAAGGGTGAATAAACCAAATCTGTAACATCGGGGACACACCTAGGGTTTACATGGGGAATACATCCCAAAATATTTTCAAAAATGGCAACTAGGGATGCCTTAAATTTAGAACCAAGAAGAATAATTCAATACAGCCCATCCCAACAACGGTTTGCACAGATGGACTCCAACATGCCTGGATACAAATGACAATGCTCATAATGTGTATCATCGATCTCAAGGGCAACAATTTATAGCATGGCATCAACATGGCAAGATTCATGGTACAACGCGCAAAGCATAAGGTACAAGTATGTAAAGCACAAGCTACAATTCTCAAGATATGATTCATATATGATAGAATGGGTTCTAAATCATCATACATTCACTTAAAACACTAATCAACTAATTCAAATCAACATCATACAAAAGCTTGGGTCTCATAGTGAAAGGTACTCAAACATACACTAAACAAATTTTAAGGCCAAAATTAAAAGGGCCGACAAGATTTTGGAGAATCTAGACTTGGAATCAAGCTATGATTTTTATACACCATTTAGATAAAAATATTTTCTACAACTCTCATGTTTAACACCAAGGCCAAAACATAAGGCAAATGGGTGAATAATTCATCTTAAGCAAAAATGGCTCAGCACTTTTCTCAAGATTTTACCAAAATTATGCTTCTATTGTTCTCGGTTTTACAGTATCATTTCAAGTCCAAATGAGCCCATTCTTTAGTATGTTCTATCTTAACATGTCACCTACAAATTTTATGTTTAGAGCTAAGGGTAGTTGTTTGAAACAAGTTAGAATCTTTGGCTATTTTAAAAAGTAGGTTCTGTCAGCCGCCAAAACTCAGCAGAGCTAGTTTTGGACAGAGGGTGTGAAATGGTTTGGGGGTATCATCCCGATGCTTTAAGGTCTGATTTTTGTGTAGAAAGTACTTAAATATGTTAGCTACAAGGTTCATGTAGACCACGTTTGGAATAAGTCAATAAAAATAGGGGTTTTGAGCTATATAAAAATATGTGACAGAAGTGTCCCTTGAGGGCTGAACCTCATTAGAGATTTTTAAAAGGGGTTTGACCTATCAACACTCAATATGTTGTACTCATTTTTGGTGGGTAGATAGGTATACATGTTTTTGACAACTTTCGTGGTTTGACCAAAGTTCATATCTCAATTTAAATTAGTTTTTCCAAGTCGGTAGTGTTGATTGGTTGAAAAATGACACACTTTGGTAAAATTACAATATCTTGAGTTCTAGTTATGAAAATGAGTTGAAACCAACTTTGGATGAAAGATAACACAAAACTATAAATCTGGATATAAAGAAAATTCTTAGATCAATTTTTTACATTGAGTTATGGCATTTCAAATCTCAGGGCAGAAACATCAAAGTTCTCAAAAATCAAGTCTCTTAGGGTCCAAGTCCTCTACTTATGTCATGTCAAGTTTTTGTTCCGTTTCTTGGCATTATGTTTTACACTTTAATATCAAGGCTCCAGCATAATTAGAAGTCATCAAAAGCAAAGACAACAGCATACAACAATATCTCATATCATTCATAAACACAACAGCCCCAAATTTCCAACTACGACGCTTTTTCGGTTTGATTTTGATTCTCGATTCTTAAATTGTTTAAAGGGATGTGTTGGGAGATATTTTGAGGGATATTAGACATAAGATTTATAGATTTTACTTACTTGTTTGAGAGATCAAGGGATGGTGGCATGGAAGGACTTAGCTTTAGAAAAACTCTTCTCCTTGATTTCTCCTTCCTTTCTTCCTTTCTTCTTCCTCAAAGTCTCATAAACACTCAAGGGCAAGAAGTCTTGTTTCTCTCCCTCTCTTGCTCAAAAATTTTAAGGGGAGAATAGGTGTTTAGGCTTAGTTTATATAGGCAAAGGCTAAGGGACAAAGGGGAGACAAAAGATTTAATTAAGGTACTTTTTTTCTCATTTTTCTCTTCCACTTCACATGGGTTGAGTTGATATGAGTTGACACGGTGATGGTTTTGAGGGAACAAAATCAGATTTGGGGAAGCTAAATACAGCTAAGGGGCTGTTTGGAGGATAAAAACCTGACTCCACATCAATCAAGGGGTTTTGCATTGGTTTGCGTGCTATTTTGCGTAAGAAAATGCATTAAAAGTTAATTTAATGTATCTTTTTTGTATCTTTTTCTATTGATACTTATTATTTTAATATGTTTCTAAGAAATATAGTATTTTCATGTCTTATCATAGGTTACATAGTAATTGATTAAATAGATGTAGTCTTTTAAGTCAAATTAATCTATTTTGGCAATATATGACTTTTTGACTTATTTGGTTGTGTATGGACTTCAATAATGATTTGTTTGCTTTTTTGATCTAAAACACTGTATTATTATGTATATTACTTGCTCAACAAGTATTGGATTATCATAATGCTTAATTTAATAAATTTCTCATCATTTTAAGCTAAAAAGAAATCAAAAAGTCACTTTTTGGCACTCTTCCCAAGGTGGTCGGCCACTAAGGGGTAGTTTTGGCATTTTTAATGTTATTTTGTATTTTTCTACTTAATTGTACTTAAATCCTTGATTTAGGATATCCATATGTCAAAATTTGAGTTTTTAAGTCTTTTTGTTATATTAGCGGCAAAATGGTCATATTACCCTATTTATGAGGATTTTGATTTTTAATTCATTAATTTATGATATTTATTTCATTTAAAATGTTAGGAGACTGTCCGGGTGCTAAGGTTTTATTGCCAGAGTCTTGGATCTTTTTAAGGTTTTCGGGCCGAACTCAGGGTTTTCGATTCGAGTTAGGGCTCTAAACTTCTTCTGTGTTTTATGGTCTCGTGGACTATCCATCACTAATACTTGGGTTTGGGCTGGGTCTTTACACAGGTCGTTATTAACCGGGTTGTTACAACTAGTGGTCTATGCCGGGTCGTTACAAACTACCCCCATAAACAAATTTCGTCCCCGAAATTTCACCCCATACTTCATCGTATGGAAGGTTAAGGATGATTTACTAATATTGTGCTTTCTCATTCTCCAAAATTGTGTCCTTATTTACTTGATTCGTTCTT
>JAULJZ010184454.1:0-21918 GCA_032270985.1 Heliamphora pulchella | reverse complement strand
AGTGCTTTGATTAATGAAATGACAGTGAAATGTGAATAAGAAATTGAAGAATGGGAAAGAAAAATTTATAATTATATGAGGATAAGAGGTGAGTTAGTCTTTTGTTACTGATTAAAGAGAATAAAAATGAAAGTAAGAACTAAAGAAAGATAAAGAGAAATTGTGAAGTATGTCAAGAGTCGAAAAGAATGAAAATAAAAGAATGTCCAAGATTGAATAAGATTGAGTAATGAGTCTAATAAGAATGAGGAAACAGAATGAGAAATAAACCGTTTTTATAAATATGTAAGTCTAAATGTTGGATAACGAACCAAAAAGAATGAAAATGAAACCGAAGCAAAGATAATTGGGAGAATGTAAGACTAATGAAATTGAATGGAAGAAATAAGAACATAAATCAATATTTACAGTGGGTGAACGTAGAACTTCAATCAAATGGTGGAAATAATGAAAATGTGTTGAGTGATTTAATAAGAAAGAGTAAAGATTAAGTAAATAAAGAATGAAGAGATGATGAACAAAAAAAAGGGGGGGGGTTATAAACATGATTTGATTAAAATTGTATTATAGCATGTTATTCACACCTCACAAATCATGCATTGCACTAGTTTAGTTTTTATCTTACGAGCTTTGGCTCAGATTGTATGTATACAACCTTTACAGGTGTTGATAAGAGAAGAGTGAGCAAAGATTGGGATCTTCAAGAATGCATTGGAAGAAAATGAGCAAATTTTATTATTTTGATTTATAAATGTAATCATACGTATTTGTTCAAATTTCATATATTTGCTTCAAATTATTGTATTGAAAAACGTCATAGAAACAATAGAACTGCCTAGGATGAATGTAATCAGTTTGTAAACTTGATGAGGCTTATGTATACTTTAAGTTGCATGAAAACGAATACAGTAATAAGGAAGTGAAGGATGTCAATTATTATGTAACTTAAGTTTGTATGGTTTAATTTTCTTTGGGTATTGGTATAATTGTGATGTAGTTGGAAATGAATGGTTGTAATAGTTTTGATCGTGTTTGAGAGTTGGAATCCAGGCAGTGCCTGAGTATATATTGTGAATTGAGTTTGACAGGTTTACAGAAAAATTTGGGATAGTCCGAAAAACAGAGGAAACTCTACCGAAATTTTTGAAAAATATACTTAGAATATTTTGAGGTAGAGTTCGAGAAACGATACATTTTTTTTTGATTCAGTGTGTTTTCCTTAAAGGAGGTTCAAACCATAAATAGAGTTTTATAAAAAAAGTCTCCTCGGTTTTTTTGTAACGTTGAGTTATCAAGTGGAGTTCACGTGACTCGGGAGTTGGGGCGTGACATTTTGATAATATGTCCATTTTTAGCATATTTAATGTTAGCAATCTTTAGTATTTTTGCTTGTTCTTTTATTTGAAATTATGTCAGTTTAGGTTGTTTAAATAATATTGCATGTGGGTTTGCTGCATGTATTCTTTAGTTAGAAATTACATGCCGTAGGACTTAGGATTTTTATTTTGATACTTGTTTTATTTGGCGTTCTAAATACTTATGTTATGTATTTTTATTATTTGATTTTGGATGTTCTCTATTTACCTCCACTTTTTTTATTTGCATGCATTTAAAAAATTCTATTAATGAATTAATGAATATTAGTAGAGGCTAACCTTACGGTTTGGCGAATGGGGTGCCTAACACCTTTCTCGATTCGTACCTTAGCTCCCGAACCCTTTTTCTCTGGTTAAACGTTTTAAAGATCAGTAGCCATTTTTGTTTTTCTTAGTTTTTCTAAAAAATTAAGTGGCGACTCTTTTTTCAACAAAAAGAGGTTTTCAAAATTTAGCTTTCAAGATATTAAAATATTTTCTAAACATCTTTTAAATCTCATATTTTTTTAAACATTTTCAAAATTCCAAAATTTCAGCGCCACAGCTAGGTGTCTTGTATTCTACCGGGCCGTTTTTATTATTTTATTTGGTGTATATGTATTTGGGTTGGATGGAATAAAGGGTCCACTAGGAATCCTTTTGTATAGAGTTTAATATTATATAAATTTCTGTGCTTATAGGTTTTATTTGATGTGTCTATAAATAAGACACATGTAGGAGCTCTAAGGTGGTAGAAAGTAGGGAGTGGTTGTACTCTTTCACATATGACGTTGTAAAATATTTGCTTTCTTGCTCATGGATGTAGACTGGTGTGGGGCAAACTACGTAAATCTTCCATATTTATTATTTTTATTTTTATTTTTATGCGTGAATTTTTGCTTTTGTTTGCATTTGGGGATTGATACATAAATCCGAACAAATGGTATCAGAGCCGACTGTAGACGATTCAAAGCCGTAGTGGGTGAAGAAAGCAAGGTATTATTTTTTATTTCGGCTCATAAAAATTAAAGAATAATATTTTTTGCACAAAAAAATATGCAAAAAGAATGAAAAGGTCAAAACCTAGTCTGATGGTACGATGGTGTAGTGCTGTTTTGGTTGATCAAGTTTGTGAGTATAACAATTTGAAAATCTTTAGACATTGCCATGGTATTAAAGAATTAGGAAATCGATGATAATTGAGTTGTTTTGTATTGGACATTAGGTTTGTTAATTAAAGAATTCATTGGTTGCTTTTGAGTTTTTGAAAAGTCAATAGTTTTAAATTGCTGAAAGAAAATTTGGGCATTTATCTAGCGCGGCAACTAATTTTGAAATTGATGGTTTAAATTATTTTTGTTATATCGGCACGCATACATAGAAAAATAATTTAAGGAGAAGATTGGTATAGATTGAGATTGATTGGGTGTGATTAAAGGTAATCAAAAGTGATAGGGTACAATCAGAGGCGATTTGGACTGTGTGGGATAAGGGTTATACATATATTGCATTTTGATGAGTTCAAATTGTGATGAATTATCATATACAAAGCTAATGGCAGTTAAAAGTTTGTGTTTCATGATTGAACCTTTTAACAGCCACGACAATAGTAAAGGGTGAAGAATATTTTGAGGTGATAGGGACTGATCAAGGCTCTTATGAAGAAGTTGAAACAATAAAAAATGATGAAGGATGTAGAGTGGAAAGAGATGCGAGACTTGACGAACAGTACGATTCAATTGTATCTCGACAATAGTAATCATTGGAAAATCATCAATGAAAGCGATCTGGCGAAACTTTGGACTAAGTTGGAGAGAAGGTATAAGTCCAAGACATTGACGAATCTATTGTCTTTAAAGCAACAACAATATACACTTTAGATAGCAAAGGAAGCAAATTTTATAGAGCATTTGTACAAGTTCAACAAGATACTAATGGAATTGGATTCTATCAGCGTAAAAATCAAAGGCAAGATAAAGAAATTTGCCTATTAGTTTCCTTACCTTCATCATATGAGCATCTGAGTACTATACTGATATTTGGAAAAAGATACCATTGATTTAGATGAGATTGTTCGCTGCTCTTATATCTTATGAGATATTAAAGAAGAAGGAGGATGACAGATTATTAAAGGGCTTCAACCATGAAGAATTATATGTGCTCACAATTACTTTTGGTATAGAAAAATCAGATTGGATATTAGATTCTGGATGTTTGTTCCACATGTATACAGTTAGAGAATATTTTAATACGTATCAGTCAAACAATAACAGTACTGTCAGGATGGTTAATAATACACTCAGTAGAGTTGTTGTTATAGGGACAATACGATTTTTTAAATTTGATGGGACTGTTTTAATTTTGACTAGGACTAGAGATGTGTTGAATCTAAGGAAAAACTTGATTTCTCTGGAAATGCTGGATTCGAGAGGCTGCAGGTTTTCGTCTGGAGGTAGAGTTCTTTAGGTTTTAAAGGAAACATGGATGTACTGCAAGGATAGGTTATTCACAACCTATATAGGCTCATAGGGAGTATTTTGACAAGTGGAGTTACTTTCAGACATTAGAAGAATAGTATAGGTAAGCGACATACACAAACAAAATGTAAAAGTGATCAGGGTGAATTGAAGTTGTGGAGAGGCACATGTAATAGGCGTAAGGGTACACGGAAGCGACGAGATTGTACAAGTGCACAGGTAAGCAAACAGAAAGTGTGTAGGATGCTGACAAGATGCGATAATAAGAGTTGTTGAATATTCATAGGAAAGTTCTTGACAATGAGGCTAATACGACAGACATGATGGAAAGGTATACATCTCGACAGAAGCGAGTCTTCTTTGGTCTTGATTTGGTTAGTAGTGGTGATCTCTCCGATTGTGTGTACAAAATAAGAGAGGTGGAGGCATGTTCTTCTACAAAGTAGTGAGCTTTGTGGGGCACCAAAATTGCGGTGCGGGCACCTCAGTGTAGAGGTAGTGGGCCATGACGTTTGGGTGTAACAGTTCGATGACGACGGTAGAATCTGTCAGGGTTGTATAATAAAAATCATTAATTTTATTTGATTTTAGTATTTAATTTTATTTTAATAAAATTATTTTTCTATTTTATAAGAATCTTAATGAGCAATGTATGCAATATCATTTCTGTAATG
This sequence comes from Heliamphora pulchella, assembly GCA_032270985.1. NCBI lineage: Eukaryota > Viridiplantae > Streptophyta > Magnoliopsida > Ericales > Sarraceniaceae > Heliamphora > Heliamphora pulchella. The sequence goes on along the minus strand of JAULJZ010184454.1, from coordinate 17,412 downwards.
TTATGCATGGTTGTCTTTTATTCTGTACAATATTTAATCTGGTGTGTAGAGTACGACTTGCACACAAAAGACCAGATTATAGGTTCTTACAGAATTTAAGTTTTTGTTCACAATTTAGATGAAAATAGACAAACCATCAGTACGACTATAGCACAGAGTTTTAGTAGGCCTGTCTTAGTTATAGCGAACAGATAATAGCGTCATCTATTATTCTAACTCGCTGTGTTAGTACATTTTGTGTTTATTAAATAGGACCACATTTGGGTAATAAATTTTATACTGATTATATAAATTAATTCAAACCCCATGGTTATTATGAGTGCTTATGCTCTTAATTCCAAAATAACTATTATTTGCGTATATTTAATATTCGTTATTTTGATTTATTAGAGGGTGTGATCTTTTATGGGTCTATAGTCCCGATGAGTTGGATAGCGGTATTAACTATATGGTGAATATTAATTATTAACGGAATCGATATCCCGATTATTCGAGATTGACGATACCCCCTTAAGAAAGCTTATAAGTTTTGACAAGGTCAAACCCTACAGGTGGATTTAATTATTCGGTAGACAAATATGTTAAGCAGAAAGGCTTAAAAAATTTTAAAGATGCCGATTAAATTAAATTATCAGTAATTAAATTTAATTAATGGGTATCAGAATCTTAACGTGTGGGTAAATGAGTTAAGCATTTAATAACAAAAACTCAATGCAAATTAATCTTAAGATTATGGTTAAGAGTGCAGTTATAGTTCTTTAGTGGTATGAACTGTAATTTAGTATTTTATGAAAATTACAGAGATTACTACAAGGTTTTCATAACTACAGAAATTGCTGTGAGGTTTGAATATTTGCAAAAACTGTTCGATAGGTATTTGGGTTACACAAGAATAATATGTCATAATTACTCCATAGGTCCCTACTGTCGCCCTATAAATATGCAGGTAGGTTGAACCAAATTCATAAGTTATCTTTCAAGACTAAGGTTGTCCAGTTTCTACTGATTTCAGTTCTCGAAGGATCGTAACCCATACTACGTTCGGGAATCGCATAAGAAAATACAGTAGAAGGTCTGATGGGAGCTTCAACTCGAAATTAAATTCATAGTTGGAGAATCGACCAAAAAAGTATTGATCTAAATTAACTGTGGTGGCACAGGTTTTTATTTTGATCGTGTGACATCAAAAGTTTTATTTAGAGCTCATTTCGGTGATTGTCTATCCAGTTTTTTTTATTGAAAAATTGTTTATAAAAACAATGATCTTGACAATTTTGCCTCTAACAATTGGTATCAGAGCCGTTTTGATTATATTTACGATTAATCGAGGGGTCGGGTAGATTAAGAACTGTGCTAATTTTGTTTTGTAGGTGTTTTAATTTTGATTTTATGATTATTACTTTATTCAAGTTTGATTGAATAGTTGAATGGTGATTATAATTTATTTTTTAATCACGAGAGTTGATCATGATAGTTTAACGTTTTTTAGTTCGAATGTGAGCTTTTGGGATATAAGTTTTCAATGTAAAAACTTTTTTTTATTTTTAAATATTATTTAGAATATTTAAGAATAGATTTAAATATCTAAGAATACGAATAACAGGCGGCGGCATAATCAGTGGCACTGACGGTGGTTTTAGGTGTTTTGGACCACAAATCGATACAATTTTTGCACAATTTTGAAATAAATTTTTTCGATAAGTTTTTTGTGAATTTTGTGAAGTAAAAATAACATCAAAATAGATCTGAAATTACAGCAAAAATAGCGACAAAAATAGCCCATTGGCAGCGGCTTTGGCTTACGGCTTGAGGCCCATTTTTGGCATAGCTTTGCGAATTTTTTGGGACGAGATTTGAGTAATTTTTAGGCACAAATAGCAATAAAATAGGCTGAAAACAGTGAAAAAAATATGGCAAAAATCTAAACCAAAAATAGTTGGAAAACGGTGGCATAGGCGGTGGCAATAACTGGCTGTTCAGGTTGTTTTGGGACTCTATTTCAAAGCTTTTCGGGATTACTTTCGAGGTCTTCTTCAAGGCATTATATTGCTGGATTCAGTGCTAAAATAAAAAAAAACGAGAGTCATAACAACCACGAAACAAGCTGAAACAAGCGGCACAACAATAACGGCGGTGGGCAGTGCGGCGCAGCGACTTCTTGGGCTTTTGATGGCTATTTTCGAATCATAATTTTTTACAGAAATATAATATATTTTGTTAGCTGCATTTCAAAAAAAAAATAGGGACGAAAATAGAGTTCGGATGAAGTCAGAATGACCTCGAAAAGTTGGTAATGCAGTGCTGTCGCGGGGTAGCAACGTTTTTTGTGTTTCGGTGGCCATCAAAGCCTGTTTTTTAGGATATTTTTGACCAATTTTTTGACAAAAAAATAGTATATTTCGTTAGCTACGTTCTAAAAAAATGAAGACGAAAACAGAGCTCGAATGAAGCCGAAACAGCCTAAAAAATTTGGTAGCACAGGCTAGCGACGGGCTGGTAGTTTGGCTGGCGGTGGTGGCAGATGGTTCGGGACTTTGGCGACTATTTTTTTTATGATAACTGATATGAGATGTGCTGTATATTTATAACACTGATTATCGAAGAATCCTGGTAGGATTCGGATGCCGATAAGCAGTTTTCTATAAGAATTGAAAGATTGGAAGCTTATCTTTTTGCAGGAATCTAAAACTCTTTAGAGTTTTATTTTAATCATAAAATTAGAATACATACATATCTTACATTTATAATCTTTTAAACTGCATAGATGATATATGTTTTATATATTCTTGTTAATTTAATTAATTTGAAAAATTAAAATTTTATTAAAATTTTGTAAAGAAAAATAAAATTAATTTTTTTTAATTAAAAGTTTTTAATTAAATAAAAATTTTTAGATATTTTATTTTTTATAAAATAACACGTTTCATATAATTCTTTATTAAATCCGACATATTGAAAAAATGTGAAAATTAATTTCAAATTTTAAGTTAATTAAATAGAAAAATATTTAATCTTAATAAATTATTATTTTTAAAAATATGTGACGTAAAAATAAAATAATTGAATACCTTTAATCACTACCTTAGATGAAAAGTTAAAGGAAAAACTGTGCATTCATCGGTAATTTTATTTGTTACGCATTAAAACACGAAAAGATTGTTTGACAAATCGAAATCTTTAGAATCGTATACACGAAAATATGTTTTGGATTCTTTCAGATCGTGTGGTTTTCGAAATTAATAAATTTATTTTAATTAAATAAATTTTTACAACCCTAAAAAAAATTTAAAAATCTAAGTAGTTGAGAGAATTTATTCACAGATAAATCCCGCAGTTTCCATCACCAATTTGTAGATGAAGTAATTAATTCTGCATGTTGGCAGTAAGACCTTGCTCCCCTTCAGACAGATTAATTACGGTATCGCCTGTACGAACCTCCTTTAGAGATAATTCTGAATTATTATTAGTGTGGATCACTTCTCAATCTGAAAGGTTTATTGCGAAACGATTGATTTGAAATTAGGTGATTGTTAATACTTAGTAGTATATAATAGTATTTTCTCCATCTGAGTCACTGCTATTATCTACTAGACCAAAACTATGTCAGTTATTTAATTTTACTTGGTAGAGTCAGTTGCTTAGACAGTAAAATTAATAGGAATTAGCCTATCTGGATAAACAGTAGATAGTATACGTTCTCCTATCGAACATGCTATTCACAAGGTATCATGCTACTGGCAAATTTATTTTTAATGGTATAGGGAATCAAATTAAAAAAAATTTAAAGTTTTACTCGTCATAATTAAATATTTTTTTTATTTATGTGATTCTCATGATTAAAATAGTTTTTAATCCACTCGCATCCATACTCAAAGAAAATAAACTAACGAGATCGAATTTTGTTGACTGGAAAAATAACTTAAATATAGCTTTAAATACCAAGAGTATTCCCTTTAATGCCAGAAAATGTATTTATTTCTGAAAAAGGTTCTTCCTCTGGATTGAAAAGCATGAAGATGAAAAAAATTTAGAAATAGGGTGACACGATTTCTAGGGTAGTTAGTGGGCCACAAACTGGTGTGAAAAAGTCAAAAGACGGATATTTTCACTGTAACCCGACACGGCAATGAAAAAAGTAATGTCCAGTTCATCTTAGCAAGTTAAACAATAAGGGTGATTTCCGTTCATTGGTTGTGAAAAAATGTTTAGCAGTATTATCTATCGGTACCTGGTATGTAGATATAAGAGTTACTAATCATTTTTACAATTTTTTGCAGGAATTATAGGAAATTAGGCAGTTCAGTAATGAAAAAATATACATGCATATGGGCAATAATACAAGGGTGATAGCAGTTATAGTAGGAGATGTCAGTCTCAGTTTTAGTAGAGATAGGATATTACTTCTAAATGACTGTCTTTATGTACCTTCGATTAGAAGAAATATAATTTTGATTTCTAGTTTAACAAAAGACAAATATTCTGTTCATTTTAATAACTCTGTGGTTGTGAAGAAAAATAAATATTTTATTTGTTCTGGTACATTGGTAGATGATCTGTATGTCGTATTTCCTATATCTCCTACACTGCAACTAATTGAAATAAATAACACATTTAATTTACCATATAAGAGAAAATTTTCTTATTTAATGAACCAAACGTTTCTATGGCACTTATGCTTGGGTCATATTAATCTAAAAATGATAAATAAACTTGTAGAAGATAGACCTTTGAGTTCATTGGAAGTGGAGGCACTTCTAGTCTGTGAATCCTACTTAGAGAGTAAGATGACCAATAGGACCTTTCGGCCATAGGCTATAGAGTTAAAAAAATCGTTGGAATTGATTCATTCTGATGTGTGTGGTCCTATGACAATCCGGGTTAGAGGTGGCTTTGAGTACTTTGTTAGTTTCATTTATGACTATTCAAGGTATGGGTATATTTACCTGATGTACTGTAAGTCTGAATGTTTTAAGAAATTTAAAAAATTCAAGACAGAGGAGGAGAAGCGTCTGAGTAAAAGTATCAAATTACTACGATCCGACCATGGTGGAGAATACCTCTTTGGAGAGTTTAGGGACTATCTGTTATTAGAAGGAATTATATCCTGGTTAACTGCACTGGGCACTCCACAACAGAATGGTGTAGCAGAAAGAGGAATATGACTCTTATGGAGATGGTTAGGTCCATGATGAGTTATTCAGATTTACCAGATTCGTTTTGGGGACTCGCATTAGAGACAATGGTTTATATTTTAAATTTGGCACCTTATAAGTCAGTACCTCTACTCCCATAGAATTATGGACTGTGGGCGTAAGCCTAGTTTGAAATATATTCGAATTTGTGGATATTTAATATATGTGTTGAAAGAGAACGTGAGTAAATTAGAACCAAGAATAGAAGTTTATTTTTTTATGGGGTATCCCAAGGAAACGAATGGTGGTTTATTTTATAATCCTAAGAATCGAAGGTCATTGTTAACACCAATACTCGATTCTTAGAAGAGATTTATACTATGGATCACAGGCCCAAAAGTAAAATTGTTCTTAAAGAAATGAGAAGAAATACTAGTAGAACAGAAGAGGAACCACAAGTCATTAATATCTCATTATCTCGTCGTAGTGGGAGGATTATTGGGATAGGTGCAAATCATGAACATGGTGCTACCATTAATATGCCAGACGAGCATGTGGATAATGGTGCACAGGGTTCAGATTCTGCACAATGTGTTACTGCTAGTACACAGACTCAAGTAGTGGCTCATTGTAGTGGAAGGGTTGTTCATCAACCTGATCAGTATATGTTCTTGGAATAGTCTTTTGATAAGATCTCAACAGAACTGGAGACCAAAATCCTGTAACTACAATGAAACACTTTAGGCTATGAATTCAGAGATGAAATCTATGTATTCTAATCAGGTCTGAAAACTTGTAGAACCACCTAAAGGGCTAAAATCCATTGGATACAAGTGGACCTATTAGAGGAAAAGAGGAGTAGACAGGAAGGTTGAAACCTTCAAATGTAGACTTGTTGTAAAAGAGTATACTCAGAAAGAATGAATCGATTATGAGAAAATCTTTTTGCTGGTAGCTATGCTTAAATCTATCCGAATTCTCTTATCTATTGCTGCTCATTTTGATTACGAAATTTGACAAATAAATGTCAAGGCAGTTTTCCTTAACATAAGTCTTGATGAGTATATCTATATAGTACAACCAGATGGTTTCATTGCAAAGGGTCAGGAGCACATGTTGTGCAAGCTTAAGAGATCCATTTATGGACTTAAGCAGGCATTAAGGTCTTGAAATACTCGATTTGATCAAGCCATAAAGTCTTATAATTTTGATCAGAGTCTAGATGAGCCCTGTATATACAATAAGCGTGATGGAAGCGTGGTAGTCTTTCTAGTACTTTATGTAGATGATATATTGCTCATCGAAAATGATGTGAGGGTGTTATCTTTGGTAAAAGTATAGTTATTTGGGTAGTTCAATATGAAGAACTTGGGAGAAGCTAGTCACGTCCTCGGGTCAAGCTTTTACGAGATCGAAAATAAAGAATGTTAGACTTATCACAAATAAAGTATATCAATGATATCCTTGCTCGTTTTAGCAAGTAAAGTGTGGTTCTATGACAATCCAGGCTAGACGTGATTTTGAGTACTTTGTCAGTTTCATTGATAACTACTCAAGGTATGGATACATTTACCTAATTTCCTATAAGTCTGAATACTTTAAGAAATTCAAAGAATTCAAGGCGGAGGCGAAGAAGCGTCTAGGTAAAAATATCAAATCACTACAATTGGATCGTGGTAGGGAATACCTCTTTGGAGAGTTTAGGAACTACTTGTCATTAGAAGGAATTATATCCCAGTTGACTACACCGAGCACTCCACAATAGAATAGTATAGCAGAAATAAAAAATAGAACTCTTATGGAGATGGTTAGGTCTATGATGAGTTATTCAGGTTTACCCGATTCATTTTGGGGACTCGCATTAGAGACAGTAGTTTACATTCTGAATTTGGTACCTTATAAGTCAGTATCTTCTACTTCCATAGAATTGTGGACTAGTGGACGTAAGCCTAGTCTGAAACACATTCGAATTTAGGGGTATCTAACACATGTGTTGAAAGAGAACGCGGGTAAATTTGAATTGAGAATAGAAGTCTGTTTCTCTATGGGATATTCCAAGGGAACGAATGGTGGTATATTTTATAATCCTAAGGATCAAAAGATCATTGATAGCAACAATGCCCAATTATTAGAAGAGAATTATATTATGGACCACAGGCCCAAAAGTAAAATTATTCTGAAAGAAATGAGAGAAAATACCAGTAGAACATAAGAGAAACCACAAGTCACTGATATTCTATTATCTCATCGTAGTGGGAGAATTATCGGGACAAGTGCAAATCATAAACAGAGTGCTACCATTAACATGCCAGACGAGCATGTAGGTAATGCTGCACAGGGTTCAGATTCTACACAACGTGTTACTGCTAGTACACAGACGCAGGTAGTGCCTCGTCGTAGTAAAAGGGTTGTTCATCAACCTGATCGATATATGTTCTTAGGAGAGTCTTTTGATAAGATCCCAGCAGAACTGGAGATTAAATCTTGTAACTACAATGAAGCACTTTAGGACAAAGATAGAGATCTTTGGTAAAAGGTTATGAATTCAGAGTTGAAATCTATGTATTCTAATCATATCTGAAAACTTATAGAACCACCCAAAAGGATAAAATTCATTAGATGCAAGTGGATCTATAAAAGGAAGAGAAGAGTAGACGGAAAGGTTGAAACCTTCAAAGTTAGACAAGCAAAAGGATTCACTCAGAAAGAAGAGATCGATTATGAGAAAATCTTTTCGTCAGTAGCCATCCTTAAATCTATATGGATTCTCTTATCCATTGCTGCTTATTTTGATTACGAAATTTGGTAAATGGATGTCAAGATAACTTTTCTTAACGGAAGTCTTGACGAGTGTATCTATATGGTACAACCAGATGGTTTCATAATAAAGGGCCAGAAGCACATGTTATGCAAGTTTAAGAGATCTATTAATGGAGGCATTAAGGTCTTGAAATACTCAGTTTGATCAAGCCATAAAGTCTTATGATTTTGATTAGAGTCCATATGAATCTTGTGTATACAAGAAGCATGACAGAAGCGTGGTAGTCTTTCTAGTACTTTATGTAGATGATATTTTGCTCATCAAAAATGATACGGGGGTGTTATCTTTGGAAAAAGTATGACTATCTGGGTAGTTCGATATGAACGACTTGGGAGAAGCCAGTCACATCCTCCCTCGGGATCAAGCTTTTACGAGATCAAAAACAAAGAATATTGGGTTTATCACAAGTAAAGTATATCGATGATATCATTGCTTGTTTTAGCATGCAGAATTTCAAGAAATGATTTCTCTATTTTAGGCATAGAATCACTATATCCAAGAATCAGTGTCCTAAAACACCAAATGAGATAGAGAAGATGAAGGCGGTTCTTTATACTTCGATAGTAAGAAACCTAATGTATGCTAGTTTTGCACTAGACCCGACATCTACTTTGCCATTGGTATTATTAGCAGATATCAGTCTAACCCAGAGTAGAAGCATTGGATTGTGGTAAAGAATATAATTAAGTACCTGAAAAGGACTAAAAATTATATATTGGTTTACCAGGCAGACAGTCTAGTACCTTTAGGGTACACAGATTTAAAGTTTTAGTCAGATAAAGATTCTCGTAAGTCTACCTCAGAATATATGTTTACCTTAGGAGGTGGAGCAATTAGTTGGAGAAGTATCAAGCAGTTCTGCATTGCTGATTCCACCATAGAGGCCGAGTACATGGCAGCTTCTGAATTAAATTGTCAGTAATTAAATTTAATTAGAGGCTATCGAAAATCTTAACGTGAAAAAATGAGTTAAGCCTTTAATAATAGGAGTTCAATGCAAATTGGTCTTAAAATTATGACTAAAAGTGCAGTTACAGTTCTTTAGTGATATGAACTGTAATTTAGTATTTTATGAAAATTGCAGATATTACTGCAAGACTTTTATAATTACAGAAACCGTTGTGAAGTTTGTATATTTGTAGAAATCGCTGGATAGGTATCTGGATTACACTAGAAGTTTATGTCATAACTACTTTACAAGTCCCTAATGTAGCCCTATAAATATGTGGGTAAACTAAACTAAATTCATAAGTTGACTTTCAAGACTAAGGTTGTCCAAGTTCTGTCGGTTTCAGTTCTCGAAAGATTGTAACCCACACTACGTTCGAAAATCGCATAAAAGAATACAGTAGAAGGTCAGACGGGAGTTTCAACTCGAAATCAAATTCGTAGTTGGAGAATCAATCGAAAAGGTATTCATATAAATTAGCTATGGTGACACGAATTTTAATTTTGATCGTTTGACATCAAAAGTTTTATCTGGAGTCCGTTTCAGCAATTGTCCATCCAGTTTTTTTTTTATCAAAAAATCATTTACAAAAATAATGATCATGACAGTTTTGCCTCTAACAAAATCAACATCGACGCTGGTTATCTTCAGGGTGGTTTGCAGAATTTAAGCCAATGTAAAGATTTTGGGACTAAGTATCTTGTATTCTATAGGGCTCGTATTTATCATTTTATTTAATCTATATGTATTTTGGTCGGGTGGAATAAAGGGTCCACTAGAAACCATTTTTGTATAGAGTTTAATATTATATATATAGACTTATGGACTTTTAAAGTTTTCTTGATATGTCTATAAATAAAACACTAGTAGGAGATGTAGGGTGACAAAAAAATATAGTAGGGATAGCTGGTAAAGAGCAGAGAGTAGTTTTTCCCTTTCACGTACGACGTAGTGGAATATTTGCTTTCTCACTTATGGATGTAGGCCGGTATTGGCCGAACCACATAAATTCTCCGTATTTATTATTTTTTCTATTTTTATGCGTGAATTTTTTTCTCCTGTTTGCATTTAAGGATTGGTGCTTAAATCCCAACATGATCAAAACACATTAACGTGGGATATCATTGAATTTGGAATGTGTTGGAAGAAAATTTACAACAGTTAAAAAAGATTCAAGCTAACCAGAATGGTGCAGATATGATGATAAAGACTGTACCCAAAAAAACATGAATTTTGTAGAGAGGTAGTGGGTATGATGAATCACCCCACATGAAGTTGAGAAGGAGTTTGTTGGGAGTCTACTCCATGTGAGTGACTCAATTAAAAAATTAATATTAAAAAGATATTAAAATTAAAAGCAAAACAAATTAAGAAAGAAGGCTATGTTTGGGCCAGGATAAATTAGCTGGAATATGACCATTTTGATTTAATCCCTTATACAACTGTGTTTGCGTTCCAATTGTATATGGAATATATTACCCTCATCAACTAATTTTATCACTCAATTAAGGGATTATCTTCGTCCCCGAGAGGGGAAGAGTTTAAGAAGCTAGGTACTATCTTATGGGAGGAATAATAGAGCATTTAACAGTTTTGGTCTCCTCATGTAATTCCATAAGGTATTTCTGTTAGGGTTGGTATATTGAAAATTATATTTTTAGTATTTAATTTTATTTTAATAAAATTAATTTTCTATTTTATGAAAATATTTATGAGCAATATATGTGTATCATTTATTTAATATTATGCATAGATGTCCGATATTCTTTATAGTATTTAATTTGGTGTGTAGAGTACGACTTGCACACAGAAGATCAGATTTTAGATTCTTGCAGAATATAAATTTTATATTCACAGTTTAGATGGAAATAGAAATACCATCGGTATGACTATAGCACGGAGTTTTAGTAGGCCTGTCTAGATTACGAAGAACAGATAATAGCGTCGTCTACTATTCCGACTTTCTGTGCTAGTACACTTTATGTGTATTAAATAAAACATTTGAGATAATTAATTTTATACTGACTATATAAATTAATTTGCACCCCAAGGTTATTATGAATAATGCTTATTCTCTTAATTCTAAAATAATTATTGATTTGCATATATTTAATATTCGTTATTTTGATTCATTAGAGGGTGGGATCTTATATGGGTCTATATTTTCGGTGAGTTGGATAGCGGTATTATTTATATACCAAATATTAATTATTGACGAAATTCATGTCTCGAAAGATCGGGATTAATGATAAACCCTTAACAAAGCTTATAAGTTTTGATCGGGTCAAATACTGCGGGTGAATTTGATTATCCGGTGGTCAAATAAGTTAAGTGGGAGGATTTAAATAATATCAAGATACCGATTAAATTAAATTATTAGTAATTAAATTTAATTGGCGGGTATCAAAAATCTTAACGTGGGGAGAAATTGTAAGTATTTAATAATATGAGCTCAATGTAAGAAGGTCTTGAGATTATGAGTTATAGTGTAATTATAGTTCTTTACTGGTATGAACTGTAATTTAGTATTTTATAGAAATTGCATAAACCGCTGGTAGGTGTCTGTGTTCCACTGGAAGTCTTATTCATAATTACTCCACAGGTCCCTACTGTAGCCTTACATATATGTGGATAGGTTGAACCAGTTTTATATTAATATATTATAATTTGTCTTTCAAGACTAAATATATCTGAATTCTGCCGGTACGAGTTCTTGATAGTTCGTAATCCACACTACGTTCGAGAATCGCGTAAGGGAATACAGTAGAAGATCTGACAAGAGTTTCAACTCGGAATCAAATCGTAGCTGAATAATTGATCGACAAAAGAAATTCTTCTAAATTAACTTTGGTTACACGGGTTTTATTTTTAATCGTTCGATGTTAAAAGTTTTATCTGGAACCCGTTTCGGCATTTGCCCGTCCAGTTAATTTTTTACCGAAAATTATTTGTAAAAACAATGATCTTGGCAGTATTGCCTCCAACAAATTAGTATCAGAGCCATTTTTAATTTTTGTTTTCGATTATCGGGTCGGATAGTTTTAGAACTGTTGCTAACTTTGTTTTGCAGATGTTTTAAATTCTGATTTTATGATTATCATTTATTTTCATATTTGATTGAATGCGTAGATGATGATTTAATTTAATTATTTTTTTTAAACCTCGAGGTTGATTGTGGTAGATTAGTTTTTGTGAGCTTACGGGACATAGGTTTCGATGTAAAAATTTTATGTTCTTTAAGTTTTTTTTCTAGTTAATTAGAAAGAAAAATAAGAACAAGTATAAAAGAATGAAAGCGGCGGCAACCGGCGGCGTAGCCACGGACTGAGTTTTTTCTTGGTTCCTTCGAAGTTTTTTTTTCAGTATTTTTTTTTCTGGATAAAAAAAAAAAGAACCGAAGCAAATTGTTTGAAACCACAGCATTGTTTCGGCTTTGAGAGAAACTGTTTCGGTGCAAAAGGAAGAAGAACAATACAGTGGTTGTACGCTAATCCATGTTTTGACGCCAAGATTGTTCGGTGCAATCTTCCACACAGCGCCGGTTTCCAAACTGAAGCAAAGTAATTTTTTCAAAACTAAAAACACAACAGCAGTTTTTAACCCAAAAGACTATGGCGCAAACTGTTTTAGCAAAAATAGTCGGCAATTTCCAACTCAATAAGAAACGCCAGATATCAAACAGTTGTAGCACAATTTCAGGCGCCTACACAGCTACAGAACGCAAATAATGGCAAAATTCCGAAATAGTTTCCACAAATTTCCAACGCTATAGCGCCAAACCCGGCGTTGGTTTCCAAACAAACAAAAATTCTGCAGCAACTTAAAGACTATAAACTTATCTTAAACAGGATACTGAAACTCTTTAAAATCAAATGGATTATAAAATCAAAATATATTTATATCTTGCATTTAATTTATTTTTTTCTATATTAACTGCGTTAATGATAAATATTTATTTTATTTATCCTGTTAATTTAATTAATTCAAAAATTCAGTTTTAATTAAAATATTTTATAATAAAAATTTAAATTAAATTTTTTTAAATTAATTAATTTTAATTAAATAAAAAAAATTAGATATTTATTTTACAAAATATCATATTTAAAGATGATTTTTTTAATCGGATATTTTAGAAAAACGTGAGAATTAATTTTAAATTTTAAATTAATAAAATGAAAAATATTTAATCAGAATAAATTATAATTTTTCAAAAAATGTGGGACGATAAATAAAAGGAATAAATGCCTTTAATCACTACCCTAGCTGAAAAGTTAAAGAAAAAATTATGCATTTATTAAATTTTATTTGTTACGCATTTAAACACGAAAATATAGTTTGATAAATCAGAATCTTTGGAATCGTGTACACGGAAAGATATTTGATTCTTTCAGATCGTGTGACTTTCGAAATTAATAAATTTACTTTAATTAAACGAATTTTTATAACCCTAAAAAATATTTTTAAAAATCTAAGTAGGAGACGAAATTTATTCACAGATAAATTCCGCAGTCTCCATCACCAGTTTATAGGCGATGCAATTAAACCCTATATGTTGGTAGTAAGGTTTTCATCCCCATCGGACAGATTAATTGTGGTATCGCCAGTACAAACCTCTTTTAGGAATAATTTTGGATAATTGTTAGTGTGGATCACTTCTCCATATGAAGGGTTCTTTACGAAGCGATTGATTTGGGATTAGGTGATGGTTAACACTTAGCTGTAATAATAATATCCTCTCCATCTGAGTTACTGCTATTATATACTGAACTGAAGCTGTGTCAGCTATTTAATTTACTTGATATGGTCAGTTGCCTAGATAGTAAAATTAAAAAGAATTGGCATGTCTGGTCTTATGATGGATAGTAGATGTCCACCTATCGTTGCATGCTATTCCCATATTACCAGGCTACTGGTGAATTAATTTTAAAATGGTAGAGAGAACCAAATTAAAATAAATTTAAAATTTTTCTCATCATAATTAACGGTATTTTAATTATGTGATTCTGATGATTAAAATGGCTTTCAACCCACTCGCTTCCATTCTCAAAGAAAACAAATTTACGGAACCAAATTATGTTGACTAGAAATAAAACTTGGACATTATTTTAACTGCTAAGGATTATAAGTTTATTTTAACTGAGATATGTCCACCAGTACCTGATGAGAGAGCTACCGAAAGGGAAACCCAGGCCCATCAGAAGTGGCAGAAATCTGATCAGATGGCTCGTTGTTATATTTTGGCTTCAATGTCAAATATTTTGCAGCATCAGCATCAGTCTATGCCCAGTGCCTATGACATTACGATGAACCTCAAACTAATGTTTAGGAATCAAAATCGTGCTGCTAGGCAATGGAACTTAGACATTATATTAACTGCTGAAGATTATAAATTTGTTTTAACTGAGATATGTCTACCAGTACTTGATGAGGGGACTACCGAAAGGAAAACCCAGGCCCATCAAAAGTGGCAGAAAGCTGATCAGGTGGCTCGCTATTACATTTTGGATTTAATGTCAAATATTTTGTAGTATCAGCATCAGTCTATGCCTAGTGGATGATGAATCTCAAAGAAATGTTTGAGAATCGAAATCGTGCTGCTAGGCAGGTGACCATGAGATCTCTAATGAATGCAAACGTGCCTGAAGGTACACCAGTTAAGAATCATATTCTAAAGATGATCAGTCTTCTGAATGAACTGGAGATCCTTGGAGCTGAAATTGACGAAAAAACTTAGGTCGATATCATACTCCAGTCACTGCCTAAAAGTTTTAAGTAGTTCCGCTTGAACTATTCTATGAATAAGCTCAGCTACTCACTAGCAAAATTTCTTAAGAAACTTCAAGCAGCCGAGGGTGTTCTTAAGAAATCAGGTTCTATGTATATGGCTGAGAAGGGTTCTTCCTCTAAATCGAAAGGTAAGAAGAAGAAAAAAGTTCAGACACAAGAAAACACAAGTCTAAAAGCAATTAAGGGACCAAAAGCTGGTGTAAAGAAGCCGAGAGACAAGTGCTATCACTGTAACTAGTTTGGACATTAAAAAAAATAGTGTCTAATTTTTCTCAGTAAATAGAACAAACAAGGTAATTTATGTTCACTGGTTGTTGAAACATGTTTAGCGGTGTTATCTACTAGTACCTGGTGTGTAGATACGGGAGCCACTAATTATGTCTGTAATTCTTTGTAGGGGTTCCAGGAAATCAGGCAACTCAATGATGAGAAAATCTACTTGCACATGGGCAATAATACAAGGGTGGCAGCAGTTGCAGTAGGAGATGTCACTCCCAGTTTTAATAAAGATAGGATACTACTTCAAAAAGACTGTCTTTAAGTACCTTCGATTAAAAAAAATTTAATTTCAGTCTCGAGTTTAATCAAGGACAAATATTTTATTCATTTTGGTTCTGTCGTTGTGAAGAAATATAGATATTTTATTTATTCTGGTACATTGGTGAATAATTCGTATGTTGTATTTGCTATCTCTCCTACACTGTAACTAACTGAAATGAATAACGCATCTATTTTACCATATAAGAGAAAGTTTTCTTTTTTAATGAACTAAACGTTTCTTTAGTACTTACACTTGGGTCATATTAATCTAAAAAAGATAAATAGACTGGTAGCAGATGGACCTTTGAGTTCATTAGAAGTGGAGGCACTTCCAATATGTGATTCTTGCTTAGAGGGTAAGATGACCAAGAAGCCATTTTCGATCAAAGGCTATAGAGCTAAAGAACTATTGGAGCTGATTTATTCTGATGTGTGGGATCCTATGACAATCCGGGCTAGTGGGGGTTTTGAGTACTTCGTTAGTTTCATTAATGAGACTACTCAATATATGAATACATTTACCTGATGCACCGTAAGTCTAAATATTTTGAGAAATTCAAAGAATTCAAGATGGATGCAGAGAAGCATCTGGATAAAAATATCAAATCACTACGATTCGACCATGGTGGAGAATATCTCTTTGGAGAGTTTAAGGACTACTTGTCATCATAGGAAATTACATCCCAATTGATTGCACCTGGCACTCCGCAGTAGAATGGTGTAGCAGAAAGAATGAATAGGACTCTTATGGAGATGGTAAGATCCATGATGAGTTATTCAAGTTTATCCAATTCGTTTTAGAGACTCACTTTAGAGACAACGGCTTATATTCTGAACTTGTTACCTTCTAAGTCAGTACCTTCTACTCTCACAGAATTATGGACCAGGCGTAAACCTAGTCTAAAACACATTCGTATTTGGGGGTGTCCAACACATGTGCTAAAAGGGAACGCAGGTAAGTTGGAACCGAAGACGAAAGTCTATTTCTTTGTGGGATATCCCAAGAGAACGAAGGGTGGTCTATTTTATAATCCTAAGGATTAGAAAGTCTTTGTTAGCACCAATACCCGATTCTTGAAAGAGGATTATATTATGGATCACAGGCCCAATAGAAAAATTATTTTGGAAGAACTGAGAGAAAATACCAGTAAAACGGAAGAGGAACCACAAGTCACTGATATTCTATTAGCTCGTCGTAGTGGGAGGATTATCGGGACAGGTGCAAATCAAGAACATGGTGCTGATGCACACGATTCAGATTCTACACTGCATGTTACTGCTAGTACACAAACACAGGTAGTGCCTCGTCGTAGTGGAAGGGTTGTTCATCAACCTGATCGGTATATGTTCTTGGGAAAGTTATTTGGCAAGATCCAGGTAGAACTGGATACCGAGCCCTACAACTACAATAAAGCACTAAAAGACAAAGATACAGATATTTGGCAAATGGCTATAAATTTAGAGATAGAATCTATGTATTCCAATCAGGTCTGAGAACTGTAGAACCACTCGAAAGAATAAAACCCATTGAATGCAAGTGGATCTACAAGAAGAAGAGAGGAGTAGAAGAAAAAGTTAAAACCTTCAAAGTTAGACTTGTTACTAAATGGTTCACTCAGAAAGAAGGGATCGATTATGAGAAAATCTTTTCGCCGGTAGCCATGCTTAAGTCTATCTAGATTCTCTTATCAATTATTGCTCATTTCGATTACGAAATCTAACAAATAGATGTCAAGACAGCTTTCCTTAATGGAAGTCTTGATGAATATATCTATATGATACAATCAAACAGATTCATTGCAAAGGGCCAGGAGCACATGTTGTGTGAGCTTAAGAGATCTATTTATGGATTTAAGCAAGTATCGAGGTCTTGAAACACTCGGTTTGATCAAGCTATAAAGTCTTATAGTTTTGATCAAAGTCCAGATGAGCCATGTGTGTACAAGAAGAGTGACGAAAGCGTGGTGATCTTCCTAGTACTTTATGCAGACGATATTCTGTTCATCGAAAACGATGTGGGGACATTATCTACGGTTAAAGTATGGTTATCTGGGCAATTCGATATGAAAGATTTGGAAGAAACCAGTCACATCCTTGGGATCAAACTTGTGCGAGATCAAAAATAAAGGATGTTGGGCTTATCACAAGCAAAGTATATCGATGATATCCTTACTCGTTTTAGC
>JAULJZ010184443.1:0-21919 GCA_032270985.1 Heliamphora pulchella | reverse complement strand
AAACTCATTGAGCTCTCTTTAATAGCACCCAACTTTATTACCATTGCCTATCAAGTTTTTTTTTTTCCATTTTCTGGTTCATTATGCTTGGCCTTTCTCCTTCAAAAATAGGGTTTTCTCATGTATTTGTAGAGGAAAATTAAAAAATATTTTTTAAAAGTAATAAAATAAATTTGATAAAATTACATATACCTTCCTTTTCAGTGGTGGTATGCTAAATGGAATTCATCATTATGACAAATTTATATTTTCTGTCATAAATAGAGTGTTCATTATCCATTCTTCCGCAGTCATGAATTTTACTAACAGTACTCCAATTACCCTTTTTGCCGTTACTCCGTCTTTCTTTCCTCCCATCCATGCCTCTGAAGGGAGAATCGAGTTCATCCGGGCCCAAATGGGTTCAAACATGGCTTATTGGGCGCAGGGCTGCTCGCTCGGGTCCGATAGCGAAAGTTCAGCCCAAGGGATGAACCGTTTGTAACAAGGCCACGTTGTAAGCAATCGAACGACGATTTGGTTACTTTTGTGTTTGGCCTGGCTTAAAAGTTAAATTTTTTATCTTAAAAGTTAAAAAAAAGTTAACTGGTTTGGTTTATTTTGATTTTTTTTTTTATTTTTTTTCACTTTTTCTACATGATTTGACATCTATTTTTTTACAAAAAAAAATCAAAAAGTTTAAAAACTATTAAAAAAACTAGTCCAAACACAAGCTAAATATGCCCAAAATACTAGATTGACAGAATTTAATAAAACTTGACCCGAGCCGTACGACTATTAAATAAGACACGACAGGTTTCTTACAGCACTTCAGAGATTTGACCAAAGGTTTCTCACCATCGAGTGTGCTTTGGACGAGGTGAGAAATTCTGTGCGAGAAGCTCGGCCCTGGGTATGAGCCGAGACGGTAGCATTTATGACAATGAGACCCGTTTGCACGTCCCGAAATAACAAAGCTGTTTTGCAAAAAAACATAATTGACAAGAAGTCGTCATGAGAATAGGAGGGATAGGGCCATCTCTATTCTCTATAAAAAGGAGACTTAGAGAACAAAAGGTAAGAAAAAATGGGATTTCAATAGCAAAAATTCTAGTCATTTATCCTCTCACTATTATCTTTTTTCTAAATTGATTTGCTAACTTCACCATTGGAGTAGCTTTCTGCGAATCGCCGCCAGTCAGCTCGCGCGTGCTGTCTTTTGTAGTTATAGATTCATCGACGGGTTCGATCGGACCGAATTCAATTTATCAAACAAATATAATTTACGAAGCACCACCGTATAGCTTCCAAATATTTTTATTTTAATTTATTATAATATTATCTTTATCGATTTTTTGATATGTAACAAAAAAGTTTATTATGACTTTTCAAACAATAGTATTTTATTTCTTACTAATTGAAAAACACCTCAAAATCTGTACAATGTTACAAGTAGTTTGTTCAGTAATTAATTTTAGAACTCAAAATTAGTCAAAATATACGCAAATTGATATAAGTACCTGATTTTTAAATAAAAAATATTAAAAATCAAACAAGTGATGGTCTTAAAAATGCTAGAGGTTGCCTGCACGAATATCGTTTCTTTCTTGTTCAATGACGAATTTGGCCTTGACCAGTATTATCCTCGCTATGATATATTGTTAAAAAGGAACATTAATTACACTTTTTGTGTTAGGTTGGAAAATAAATTAAAATTGAATAATAAATGTACAAAAAAAATATCTATATTTTTGTGTTATAAGAATTCAATTTTCCTTTTATATTGTTTCTTACTAAAATCTCCAAAAATATATAAACAAATATGAATTAGGAGTTTGAGAAAGGGATTAGCTTCTCTCTAATTTTTTATGAACTGCACCGGTCTAGTCGGACCAAGATAAACCTAGGGGGAAATAAGTGAGGGCGACCATCACCCCTGCGATTATGAAAAATCTCTTACTATAGTGTTAATTTTTATTATCTCTAAATATATATAAATTCGTCACCATTGGTTTTTTTTAAAAAAGAATTAATTACGCACCATTTATATTAATGTATTCACAAGTTCGTTGAATTCTGTTATACATGAGTTTACCTAAAAATATATAAAAATACCTTTTCAACAGTAAAAATAGGAAAGTTAATAATTCACAAGTTTTAAACACCTCAAGTTTTAGAACTTGTCAACAATTTTCTGAGTTATGTGAAATGCTAACAAAAACAGGAAAGTTAATAATTTATCCTTGTATAGATGGATTGATTCATCTTATATTGATTTTACCAGTTTCAACAGCAACAAAATAGCGCACATTTTTTATTTTGAAAATTGTAAAAATTAAGTTGCGCAATAGGATGGATAATGATTTTCTAACAAATTACTTGATCACTTTCATTAAGAAATATAGTGTTAGAGGTTTTAGTATCGATTATATTATAAATATTTTTAATGACATAAAAGAGTGTTGATCACAACTCAAATTACCTCATTTTAGATAGATAGATAGATTTAAGATTGGTATCTTTACTACGTGTTTTGAATAAAATTAAACATATTTATTTATATATTTTGATATTATATTTTTCTTTTTATGTCGATAAAAATTATTGTTATAGTTCATGATTTTTTTTAACAAAACAAAATTATTAGTATACAGATTCGCCACCCTTAGATTCAAATCTTGGGTTCGTCTCTGAGTCGGATCATTTTTTAGTCCAAAATTGACTTATTTTGATAATCTGAATCGTTTATTTTTATGTTTTCAATTCTATATTATTATAGTAAAAAAATTAAGTTAATCGAATATCGTTAACTATCTTTAACAAATTACATTTGTATTAATAAAATGAATAGTAAATAAACATCACAGTTTATTTTTTCTTAACACAAATGTGATTTATTAAGACAGTCAATATTATTAGATCAATTTAATTTTTTATAGTAATAATATATATACTAAAAGAAAAAAATAAACTACTTAAATCATCAAAATAAATTCATTTATAACCAAAAAATGATCTGACTAAACCAGTTCGGTCTCACAAGGGGTTGGAGAGAGGCTGAGTTGTTTGAGAAAATTATACAGTGATGCTTAAAAAGAAACAAAATGAAAACAGAATAAAAAAATGAAAGCAAGTTGACTGATTGGGACTATTCTCAGTTTTTTTTCTTACTATTTCCAGATATATTATTCCTATTTCCAGATCTAAAAAGTTGTTATCTTTTGTTGCGTAGAACTAGATCATGCCAAGCAATATTCTGATCCTGAAGATCGTTCAAGAAAATGACAGTTTTTGGCATTACCGCCCCAAAGTCCAAAGTTCCTGTCAAAAATTGGGTCGGTTGAGTTGAGTTTTTTTTTTTTTTTTTTTCAACGCGTAGGCTCAAACTCTAAAGGTATAGGGCTCGGACTTAGGTTTCGGACCGGATTTTGGGCGAGTCGGTCGAGTTTTTTTGGATTTTTAGTTTTTTTAATTTTTTTTAAAATTATTGTTATAACTTGTATAATATAATTTTAAATTTTTTCTTAGTTATTAGTTATTGTTATATTAGTTTATTATTAATTTGTTAGTTAAGCAAACTTTATAATAAATTAATACGTTAGTTTATTATTTATAACAATATAAGTTTATTAGTTTTATATTTTTATATTTTTATAAGTTTATAAATTATAATTTATAAGTTTTAAAGTTCATAAGTTTATAACCTATTACTATAATTATTAAGTTTATAAGTTCTTAACTTATCATTTTATTAGAAACTTATAAGTTAGTTTATTATTATTATAAATTTATTAGTTTATTAGTTTTTATAATTTATACTTTATACTTTATAGTTTATATTTTATAATTTATAGTTTATTATTATTTTTATAAGTAATAATAATAAACTTATAAACTATAAACAATAAACTTAAAAACTAAAAAACAAATAAAATTTAAACTTATAAATATAACTAATAACTATATAGTTATATTTAAAAGCAAGCCAAAGGGCGGGCCAAGACGCTGGGCCGTCAGGCTAAGCCTCGGGCCAGGCTGGTCTACTGGCTTAGAGGGGTAGGTTTGGGCCCGAAAAGCTTATATCCAGGCTCGGACTTGTCTCGGGCCAAGCTTGGCCCATACAGTACTGGGTCTCGAGCGGGTCTCTGACCAAAATTACACCCCTACATTACCCCTACGATATTATATGTCAAACCGATTTATATTTGTTTTGTTTTAATGCCGCGTTTGGATGTTTACATTCTTTAAGGAAATTAAATCAAAGAAAAATGAACTTATCTTTCAATATGTTTTTTGCAAGCAACTAAAATATGAATTTACATGATAAATATCTATATATATCCTCCCATTTTCCTGAGCCAATTAAGAAGATAAAAAAATTACCATTTCATTTTCTTTATCATATTTTCTTTCTTTTATTTTTATACTTAAAAAATCCTAAAACAAAATGTAAATTTGTCTGAATGTCGAGCAAAAGGTAAAAAAAGGCAAATGCTAGCTGCCAATTTAAAAAACAAAAGTTAAACGATTTTAGCACTTCTTTTTAGTCAAATACATTCCCTATTTTGTTTTTATTAAATGAAATTACAAAAAAAACATTCATTCTCTATTCTTCCTTTTCTTTTGTCCAAATGTTTGAAGGGTATTTTTATAATTTTATTTAATAAAAAAATAAAGAGTGCAGTTGACTAAAAGTAAAGTGACTTTGGCCTCCTTTGAGGTAATTGTTTATTTGTTTATTTTATTAATTTTTTTTTATTTTTAATAAATTTTTTTATTATTTAGTTAAATTATTATACTTTTCGACTCCTCTCATCAAGATGAGCTGAAAAAATAAAAATAAAATTCAAAAAATACGAAAATAAGCCAAAATAAACTAATAAGCCAAATTCTATGTTGCTTATTTTCTTTTTAGTGAATGTTTTTATATTTTAATCAAAAAAATTTATTTTTTTGATTTATCTCATCAAGACGATTTGGAAAATTAAAAAAGTTCAATCAAAAGATAAAAAAAAATTCAAAAAAGAAACAAAATTTAGGGAATTTAGACCAAGCATGGAACCATTTCCCAAAACGAAAACAAGCATCTTTCCAAATCCAAGAAAGAAAAGTAAAAGAAATAAAAGTAAAAAGAGAAAGAAAGAAAGAAATGTTGAACTTTTGTTGCTATTTTAAAATAAGAAGTTATGTGCCTTGCCCCATATTACTTGGACTTATGTATGTGGCTAGGCTTAAGGGAAAGTTTTGTATGCATGAGACTAATTTGAGACTTAGGAATTTTGAGGAACTCAATTCGAAAACTATTTAACCAGGTGCGTGTTGCAAGGTTTGTGATTAGGAAGTACAAATCTTCCAACTTGGGCAGCGCATGTGATTAATTTCTACGTATATATTGTATTTTTCGATATTGGTAATTGAGTACATGCTACAATATTTTTATAAATCAAAATGCCAAAAACCTTTTTTTTGCGATTCGGTCAAAATATGCATAAACAAAATAAAAATTTGCGTAGATAAGGAATACAAATTTAGACACACCTCTTTTATAAAGAAAAATTCTTACACAATAGTCGAACTTACCGTATGTAAAAGATGTACGTCTGAATTTGTGATTGAATTTGTACTATAAATAAAAATCTTCATGACTATTTAATTGCTCCTTGTCCACATTCATTTCACTTTTTCTTTCCCTAAATTGGGGTTGTATGACCAACTATTGTTTTTTTTATTAATATGATAAGTACTAAAATTAATACAATATTCAGTACCATTTTAGATTTATTCTTACAAAATATTAGATATACTTTGTTTAAAATATTGTTTAACAATAAATAATTTGATAAAATATAAACACTTAACAGCATAATATTTTAATTAATTAACCTAAGTTAAATTTGAGTTTTATTATTTATAACGAGAAAGCTCATTTAAAAGTAATATAAATTTAACATTTAACATTTTTTTATAATAAATTGACATTGACGAGTTTTATAACTCTCCCATTATACCGTATTTGAAGCTTGATTTAAAGTATAAAAATATAAAACCAAATAAGCAACAAAGATATATGTACTTTTAAAAAATTAATTATAAACTTGTACATATTTAGCATTGTTCTGCACGCTTGGTATGGGCTAATATTTTGAATGGTAGAAAATTAAATAATTAATTAATATGCCAATTTTAGTCTAAATATTATGTAGCAGTTTGTGCCAATTTTACTCTTAAGAATTGTGTGCTGCAACGAGACATAATACGGTATTTATAACTACTACTAGAACTATTGATTGGTTTGTTTCTCGGCTTGAGAAACCACCCAATAATTTAGAGCTAGAGAAAGATTACACTACTTACTCCTTGTTGAGATTTAATTATCAGTCCTTAAATGCAAAATAAAGCACAATTATGCATAATAAAGAAAAAATCAAATAAGAAATTAGGTTCGTCCGTGGCTCCATGCTCAATGAAAAGCTCTCTCTCTCTCTCTCTCTCCCTTCAAATGATTAAATTCGACGGTATTTATAGATTTTAGATGCTAACGGCGTTCTCTGATATACTGTCACGCACTAAGAATAGAAAGTTCTATATATGAGAAGAACGCAGCCATAAACGTTAAACACTACGGTTGTAAGAAATACTTAAGAAACTTCACAGCCATGTGGTTCAAAGGTCAAAATTGTTGGTAGGATTGAAGCACCATCATGGCCGTAAGAATCAAAGGTAGCGACCGTCACTAAGATCGAAGCGCATTTGTGGCTGTGAAAATCAAGGAAAACGTCCATTTGTAGGATCGAAGTATAAAAACAGCCGTGGGGTTTAAAGGTGGTGGCTATGAGATTTATGAAAGTATGTGGTGTTTTATTGGATTTTGATTCAAGTTTTTGGTTTCACGATCACTTGGAGTTAGGCGTCTTTTAGTATAATTCTATATATTTACATCATTACAAAACACTTGGGGAGCTTAA
The DNA here is from genome assembly GCA_032270985.1 of Heliamphora pulchella. NCBI lineage: Eukaryota > Viridiplantae > Streptophyta > Magnoliopsida > Ericales > Sarraceniaceae > Heliamphora > Heliamphora pulchella. The sequence goes on along the minus strand of JAULJZ010184443.1, from coordinate 14,975 downwards.
GATATGATTTGGTCAAATTAGAGTGTTTATAGCATTTAATATTTTTTTTCAAAATAAAAGTCTGTACGTAAAAAATGAATAAGAAATAAAAAGTCATGGAAAGATCAATAATGTTTGTAACGAACATGCATACTTCACACTTTAGAGAAGAGCTTGGAATTGAAGCAGATGAATGAAACAAAAGTGATGGAAAGATGAAAATATTTTATTTAGACAATATAATTTACAATTTTGTAGCTGACTCGAGCATCTCCAGCCACAATCTCTAAATTTTTACTAAATGACTCTTTAAAATAGCTAAAATTTATTTTAGAGAATCACTTTTTGACTTGCAACTCCAATCATGCACTTTATTTTAGAGAGTCGTGAAAATTTTATTATTTTATTAAATTAAAAAAATAACAACTTAATTTTTATTAATTCAAAATATAATATTTTTTATAAAAAAAACTTATTATCTATTTATAAAAAAAAATAATTAATATCTCATTTTCAACTTAATCTATTAAATAAATACCTATAAACATATTATATACAATTTATATATATATATATAGTGTAATATATATTATTAAAATAAGATAGGGAGTTAGATTTGGCTCCGCAAATATAGAGAGCCATTTTGGAGAAAGTTAAAATAGGAAGTGGGATAAGGAGCCCATTGGAGAAGCTAAATATGATTATAATGCCATTCTTCCTAAATTGATTAAGGAGCCAAGTATAAGGAGGCCTTTGAAGATAATCTAACTCTCGCTACCTTATTAGGGTTAAGGCCATTTTTTTATATAAATGTTATAATTGAACTTAAAGTTCGAACTTACCAAAGGATAATAACAAAAATAACTTTGCTTGTGTCACTAAATAAGAAGACCAAAGGACATTGTGCGTTGGACAAATTTATAATTGTGGCATTCCTTTTCTTTTCATGTCATCCAAAGTAATGTTATTGGTTTTTAGAAGAGATTTCTGCCTTGTGGTCCAAAGTGATCCCACTATCTATAAACTTGGTGTGGTTGTCGTAACAAACTTTTACTTCTTTTGTTATGTCATTATCAAAGAAACTTTTACGTCATTCAAAGAGCCTACTTGCCCCGCGTATTATAATTACAACGCTAATTTTCATTATCAACATTACGAAGTGTCTGCTAAAATTTCAAATTAAACTCAATTCATGGTATTAGGATTTTAAGGACACGAATCCTCAAACGCAGCAGAAAAAAAGATTATCGGCTTCAATCCACATGCACACAAAGCAAATAAAAATAGAACAAGAATATCGAAGAAAAACACAAAATTTACGTAATTCGGCTGACTGTCTATCTCTACGGAAAAACAAGAATGAATAATCCATTATTGTTAATAAGGATTACAAAAACTAACTCTATACTCTATGGTATCTAAATTTGAGTCTCACTCTAGTATATTTAAGCTTAACTTTAGTATATCTTGTCTCAACCTGAGCCTCTCTGGTGTATCCTCACATTGTGTCTCATTAACTATGTGTCTTCGAATTTCTAGTGCTTAAACCCCATTTAAATAGGTTTCAAAGAAATCCCAATTAAAATCTAACTCAATACAATAGTTGCCTAAAAGATCAACAACGTGATTCCCATGATTCCCTTGTAATTTAGAAAACCCAACATTCTTTAGTTTTTTCATCTTTCAATATCACTGATTGACTAAGGATTTTCAGATTTGATACTCACAAACTTGATCCATTAGAATCATATTCGAATAAATCCCAACACTCTCCACCTTTCCTTCAATTTTTTAACTGTCTTGAAGATCTGCCAGTTGCCTCGTCTTGTACTACTTTTACGGGTATGGATGCTCCACCTTCTTTAATCATCAATCTGAATAAATTTGGACACCATATCGACTGCTGCTCTCTTGTCTGACATATTGCTCTTGTCGATCTGATCAAGTCGCATATACTAAAGATTTGAGCCGTTGTTGATGGATTCCGTTTGCGTGGTAATGGTAACTCCACATACAACCTTATCCTCTACTAGTATGTAGAGATCTCTAACATGATATTCTGTATATTTATTGCGATTGAGTGATTAAACCAATAACCAGAAACTCTAATACCGCATGTTGAGATTTTAGGCATAAATTCCCAAAATATGATTTGGTTAAGTAGGAAAAAAATTCAAGTAGGTTACGATCTACACAAATCAAATAAAAAATAAAAACAACCACATGTTGGGATTTTAAATACAAATCTTCAAAAAAAAATGATCTAATTGGACAGCAAAAAAACTCACGTAGATTACGATCCACACAAAACAAATAACTTGTTGAAATTTTAGGCGCAAATCCTCTAACGCAGTAAAAAAAAAAGGTTTTAATTCATGCAAAGCAAAATAGAGATAGAAGAACAACAAAGAAGAACACAAGATATATGTGGTTCGGCTGACTACCTACCTTCACGAGAGGACACGAATGAATAATCCACTATTGCTAATAAGGATTAGAAGAATTAACTTTACACTCTCTGATCTCTAAATCTAAGCTTCACTCTAGTGTATCAGTGCCTCTTTTTACACTCTTTGGTCTCAACTTGAACCTCTCTGGTGTATCCTCATATTGTGTCTCACTATTTATGTATCTTCGAATTTCTGATACTTAAATCCCATTTTAATAGGTTTCAAAAGAATCTCAATTAAAATCTAACTCAATAAACTAGTTGCCTAAAAGATTATCTCTGTGATTCCCGTTATTCCCATGATTTTCATGTGATTTAGGAAACCCAATATCATTCAGTTTTTTTATCCTTCAATACCATTGATTAACTAAGAATTTTTAAATTTAATACTCACAAACTTAATCTGATCCACCAGAATTATATTCAAATCAATCCCAACACATGGTTATCATCGTTGTCTACATTGAAATCTTTATCCTTATTGCCCACTTCTAAAGCAATCGATCCAAAATCTTTTAAACTTTGGTTGTTCATTATATCATCAATAGCACCAGAAGCCTTCAAAAAATTGTTGTTTTAATATCATCATATCTTTAAAGTTCATGCCATCGAGATGGTTGATATCGTTTTCAATTACAAGAAGTTTTGATAACAAATTGAAAAATACACCATTTTTTAAAAATCCTAATAAATATGCATACAAACACTCTAGTTCTTACAGAATACTAAAAACTGCAGATCACTGCGAATTTCAATACCAAATTTAACATGTAATCAATAGTGTTAAGAGGAATTGATACAAATTTCTTGAGAACCTTTAACAATGCAGAGTGAGTGTCACGCTCTTATGCACATGTGGTATCTTAAATCAAACACAACTTGCCAATGCTTTTCTAATTATAATGCTTCTCAATTATTGAAGAAAACAATTTAGATGGGGTGTCGCTTGGCAATGCTTGCTTTTCTGATTATAATGCTTCTCAATTATTGTATAATATAACAATACCAAAAAAAATAAAATTTAGTCCCACCCCCTAAACTAAATACATTCAATATAAATATCATATGATATTAACAATCATATGTAGTTGATAGTGGTAGTGAATAAGTCATGAATAAGAGGTATTATTATATTTTAAAAGTTGTGAGAGTTTGAATAAAATATTCTGAGAATTTGTGTTTTGATTTGAATTTTTAATTTTTTAACTTTTTTATTTTTTGCCAAATGAACAGCCTTAATTTTCTAACATTTTAACCAAAAAAAACTAAAATTGCCAATCAGGATCAAAGTATATCATTGCCTTCTTTTTTTAGGGACTTTTTTAGGGGAATTCTATCTAAAAATTATAAAAGAACCAGTGGCATGCATTTTTTTTTTCTCAAATCTAAGTCCTATTACATTTTATCTATTTAATATACCATGATTCTATTAAAAGGGTTAGCATTCATTGTTTAGCTCTTAGTTATTCTTTAAGAAAATTAAAATAATTATTGCACTTTTATCAATCGAAATAATTGTAGGCGCCGTTAAGAAATTTCTCACTTTAAAAGTGAAAAATTAGTTTTAAAAATGAGAAATTTGAATTGAAAACAATCTTTGTTTTGAAAATAAAAAAATTAGTTTTAAAATTGTGAAAAATAGAGATTTTTTTTTACTTTTTGCAAATTGAGAAATTTATTTGTTTCAAAATAATTAAGAAATTTATCAAATTTTTAGGTTTTATTATTTTGTATAATTTTATATTCAATATTTATATTGTTTGAAAGGTCTCGACGATTATGTTTTTAAAATATTAATTTTATTAGAAAAGAATCTATATATTGAAAAGTTTTAGAATTTTAAAATTTACAAGTAAGAATTTTAGTAAATGAGACTTGATCGATAAATAAAACAAATCTATCATGATCAATTTTTAGATTTAAAAATAAAACTTCATTTTCAAAAATCTTAGTAATGAAACCTATACTTATACAAATCCTTGAATAAGAGTAATAATTAATTAACCTTTTTTTACACTCACAGCCACACAATAAAAGATATTGAATTTGTAAAAAACTTTTTTTTTAATCAATAAAATAGAACTTTTTCCTCCCAAAACCTAAGCTAGAATAGTATAAACTGGACCTCCAAAAAGAGGCACACCCAATACCCAAACAAGTTGACATAGCCAAATGAGGTTAGGGAGCTAAAGGACAGTAGGTGAGACTCCTAAAGCCACAAGTAAGAAGGAAAAACAAAACACCCTACTAGGCTAAACCTCTTTCACCTTTCATTAGAAAACTTAAGAGTAGTTTAGTTGGGCGAAGCTTTAACTTCTTGAATGCTTGAGTGCAAACCTTATTCATCTCCTTTACCTCTAAAGCCTTCTTTTACTCAGAAATGTTCAGTTCCTTTAGCTCAACCAGAATTCTACAGGAGTATAGTAGGAGCTCTACAGTACTTAACAATAACAAGACATAAGCTAACTTTTGTTGTGACTGAAGCATGTCAACACATGCATGCTCCAACAATTGGGAATTTTTGTTCAGTGAAACAAATCCTTTGGTATCTTAAAAGTACTCTACATGATCATAGTCTGACCTTCCCACCCAGATCTTTTGTTATCAATGTCTTTGCCGACTCAGATTGGGTAGGGAATGCTCCTGATATTGTGTTTTTCTAGGCTCTAATTTGGTCTCTTGGTCCTCCAAGAAACAATACACAGTTGCCTAGTCTTTAACTGAAACTAAATATGGAGTAATGGCTCAAGCAACATTTGAGCTTTGCTGGATCAAAATGTTATTAAAGTGACCTGCATATACCCATTTCATCTCCTCCAATTCCGTGGTGTGATAATCTCTCAGCCTTAGTCCTTGCTTCTAATCCTGTGTTCCATGCAAGAACTAAACATATTGAGGTTGATGATCATTTTGTAAGAGAATAAATGGTGGCCAAACATCTTCAAGTTCATCATGTTTCATCTGTTGATCAAATTGCTGATATTTTTACGAAAGCTTTTTCTTCTACTAGATTTTATTTCCTATAGTCCAAACTCATGACTCCTTCGAACCCTATTCGCTTGCAAGGGGATGACAAAGTATCAGTGGATAACAAAAAAGTACCAATGCATAACAAAGCTCTTAGAATTACACTGAGCTGGACAGAACATGGAAGCTAAAATAGAGCATGGAGCTTCATCTGAACAGTGCACTACAGAGCACCGCATCAAGCTTAATCAGTTAATCCACAGGGAGAAAGTTAGTTAATAACAGCGAGTGAGTGGAAGTTAGTTAATTAGGAGATGGTTATGTACAGCTGTATTAAGTTTTAGTAGTATTAAGTTTTAGTCATTCTCCTATTAATACTTTGTCACTGTCTGTAATGAGATTAGCTTAGGAAGAAATGAATATATTTCTCTTTCTCTTCTCTTTATTAAGTATTTTGTTAATGCATTTCTAAAAGAGCCCACTAACTTTTTTTTTTTTTTTTTAAGAAAGAAAAGGTTGTGCACATTCCAAACATTTTGAATTTTTTTGAATAAAATTTTTAAAATATTTTTAATTAAAAAGCCAATTCTACTATTGAAAAAGTACTAATATCCACAACATAAAAGAAAAAATAAAGAGATATTAAATATTTTAACAAAAAATAATAAAAATTTATCCTAATTTAATTATTTCAAACAATTTAATTCTTTTTACTTAAAAAAAAACTAAAACTTTTTTAGACATCTGAAAAAGTAACATAGGCTGAAAACTTTTTTTTTTTTTTTGTTCAGCCATACTAAAAACAAAACAAACAACAAAAATTTTTAGGCAAATGTATCTGTCATTTTATTCCCTGGAGTAACCATCGTGTCATGTGCCATCATATAAATCATAACAAGTAAAGAGCTCTTCCAAACCTCATTGTAAATTGAAACTTCCTTGCAAACGTTGAGCTGAACCCTTTAACTTGTTGAAGTAGGCAAATCAAACTACCCTTATTGAAATAGACAAACTAAGCTACTAGAAAAGACGAGCAAAAAAAAAACTTCAAATCTTGTTATGAGAAATCATAAAAATAAAAGAATTTGACAAAAAAAAAAAAAAACAAATAAAATGAAAGAAGTCTTTGGTCCCGTTTGGGTAAATAGTTTATTGACTTATTTGGCTTATAAGCAGCCAAATAAGTAATGTCGTTTGATTTGCCAAATAAGTAAAATTTAAGCTAATAAACAAATAAACCAAATAAGCAAAAATAAGCAAACATTTAGCCAAATAAAATAATTTATTTAAGCAAATAATCAAAAATAAGTCAAATAAGCCAAAAATAAGCAAATAGGCAAAAATATGCCAATTGGTAGCCAAACGAAGTGGTATATTTATGTTTTTATTTATTTACTAATAAACAAAAAAGCAAATAAGCATGTTATCCAAACAGGGCCTTTTTAAAGTCTTTAAGTGGCTTTTTTTTTTTATCTTTGATAAGCATTTTTAAAATTTAACATAAAATGATATATTTTAAAATTTATCTTTTTGTGAGTAATTAAAATAAAATATTTAAATAAATAAAAGAAGAATAGAAGAATCCACTTACACAGCCAAATTATTTAGTACTCCTAGAGTACCATATAATCAATATCATGTGGTATTCTCGATAAATATAAACTTTTAATGTTCGTCAAGTGAATCACATTTATCTCCTACTTACTTAGCAAATGTGAGCCACTATTGTCTAATTTGGAGTGATTTTTGCTATATCATTAGATAAAAATATTTTGTAAGCATATATAATACTTCGAGACTATCAAATAATTAATTAATCCTTAGAAATATATTCCAAACACTCACTTAGGCACATGCACCAGATGTTAGAATTTAAATATCAATTTCCAAATGCAAACTGAAACAAATATCGATGCACAAAAATAGATAAAATAATCGACACGAAGAATTTACGTGGTTTGGCCTATACATATCTACGTCCATAAACGAGAGAGAAAAATCCCAATAAGTTGTATATGAAAGTATACAACCGTATCCTTTCTCCCTACCAACTAGCATCTCTATTATTTCACTCTAAAACCCTAGACCTCCCACCAGTGTCTTACTTTTAGACACACCAAGAAAACCCTAAATGCCCATAAGTCTATATAATATTAAGCTCGATAGAAATTGAATTCTTAGGGAATTCCTATTTCCACCATAACCCAATTATACGTAAACCAAAATAAAATAATGAATAGGCCATAAAGAATACAAGACACCAGCCTAATACTCTTAGGGCTCGTTTGATAATTCGGACTGGATTTGATTGAATTAGTAGTGAGGGAGGATTGGTAATGAAGTGGGATTAGTAGTGAGGTGCGATTAATTTTTTTGTATTTGAATTGAGTGAGATTAAATAATGGATTAGATAATGATTTACCATTGTATTAAGTTAATTTATATTAAAATTAACTTAAATAAATTAATAACTTAAATTTTATGTTATTGTTAAATTTTATATTATTTATTTTAATTTTTTTAAATTTTTAAATTCACTTCTTAATCCAATCATTTCTAATCCCGCACCTCCCCCTCACTAATTATCCCCCATTTGGTGGGTTAATAATCCGGATTAGTCCGCCCGGACTATTAGTTCGGAGACTTATCAAATGCGGTATTCAACTATACTCCGGACTAATAGTCCGCCCGGACTATTAGTCCGCCAAAACAAACATGGTCTTAATTCCTACCTACTCAATTGTTAAGATTTAAACATGTCAATCCACAAACGCAATCGAAAGCAAAACAATGCACACTAAGAGAAAAACATATAACAATTTACGTAATTCGACACAACCTATCTATGTCTACGGGTGCGAAAGATAATCAATTATAACCGTAAAGTATACAATTTCAAGATTAAAAACACTCCAAAACTCGACACCCATAATCCGAGCTCATAAACAAATCTTATTTCTCAGCTTAAGGGTTACTTCCATGCCTCTTGTATTTTTTTATTTTTTTCTAGATTTCTACTCTCTTTAATTCAATTCTCCACACAAGAACTAGATTTATAAGGTTCTATTTATAAAAAATCTTAAAACTCTAGTCACATATAATTATAAAATTTTACATTTATTAGATTTCTTGTAGATTCATAACTTTAGCCATACTCAACTACATATAAATAAAATACTATTTATATGGGTTCACATAATACAAGATATATACATACTACCAATAAAGTAAGCCATTATTGTCCAATTCAGAATAATTTTCAATACATTATTAAATAAAAATACTATTATAAATAATATTATATAATACTTTAAAACTATCAAAAAATTACCCTTTTAAAAAAAAAATCCGAACACTCACTTAGGCACATGCACTAGATGATGGCTGCCACGACCTGCAGATCATCTCTCTCTTCCATCTCGAATCTCCGTACCATTTGATGCCACAGTTCATCGGCAAGGACCTTCCTGTCTTCGCCAATTGCTTTACTTGGAAATTGACCGCCCAAATTTTGTACTTCCAAATGCCAAGATTGCTTATGCAAATATATATATATATATATAATTAAAATATATTTTTTTAAAAAAATTATTTATTGCTCCACGGCAAGGGCACAGGAAAAAAAAAGTATATTAAATCCTCATTTGATAATTCTAATTAAAAGTAATTTTGATTTAAATAAATAAATATTTTATTTTGGTAATTAGAATTTCATTTAATAACTGAAAAATTATTTAGCTCAAAGCGTTTAAGCAATACAATAAGCCAATAAGTATGAGTTACAATTGTTATGAAATTTTTTACTTTTTTATGTTTGTCTATTATTTAACATAGATTTTATTTGACAAATTTCGATAAGAAAATTTTAAAAATATAATTTTATATAAATAAATATATATAATAAAAGTTATGATATTTTTAAAAAAAATAAAACTATTTAAATTAAAAAAATAAAAAAGGCTAAAAGATCAAGGCACTCTTTGCAAAACTCCATTTTTTTAAATTTTAATAACTCTGTTTTTTTTTTTTTTAAGTTAAGGTGGGTCAATGTGATTCATCTTATAGAATAAAGCTCTTCTCAATATTTAGGCTCTATTTGGTTTAGTTTTTTAGTGATTTTTTTAGCTTTTTTTTTTTTGTCCTTTATGAGCTTTTTTATTTATTTTTTGGGCTAATGTTTTACTTTCTTGATGCAACATGATAAAACAAATCTAAAAATATAGTTATTTTAAAAAAAATTAAAAAAATAACTCACTAAAAACGAAAAAAATGCCACATAAAAGCCTTAAAGTGGCTTCTTTCGTCTTATCTGAATTTTTTTATTTTTTGGACAAATTTTTTTAGTTTTCTGATTTCTTATAACGAGAAAAAATTTTAAAAATCATCGTTTGAACTAATATAAATTTTTTTTACTAAAAATGAAAAAAACACCATATAAAAAAAAAGCAATCCGCACAGTGCTGTAATCACCTCAAAATCCCTCAAAACTTTATGAGTTTAGTATGAGTTCACAACGATAATTTGAATTATTCATATATAGTAAGTCCTGCAAAACAGAACACCTATGCAAAAAAATCATTTTGGTCCAATATCGATAGGTATATGGCCATATCCCATTTTATTTTATAAAATGATCATTCATTTTATAAAATAAAATATTTTTTTTTGTCAATATCAGATCAAACTATTTTTTTTTTTTTTGCATAGATGGCCGATGAACGCTTTGAACCATCACTGCAAACTCACTCTAATTAAACCCACTCTAAACCCATAAAAAGTCTTGAAGAATTTTGAAAAATCCAGTGTTTAGGGGGAGCTTAACTCCATCCCCTACAATTTATTGAGAAAATTATCTTTGCAAATATTCAATTTGATTGGATATTAATAAACACATGCACAATTTATATTTTTTTTTATGAAAATAGACATTTTTTGTTTAAAATAAATTATTTAAGTTTAAATTATTTATATTATTAAAAAAATATTTTGTTCACTATCTATTGACATTCAATTAAGTTAAATTTTTACGTAAAGAATTTTCTTTGCGAGACCTACAAAATAAAAGATTCAGATCAAAAAATAAAGTCTTTAATGGTATAAAGAAAAGATAATATGGAGAAAAGCTTTTCCCATGAATGACACTTATGTAAGGAACTAGTAACTACTTGCTGTCCAAGACACTTTTGAACATAATTTGTGTCCTGAAATTATTTTAAAATAATTAATATTTTTTAATTATTAAGATTAATAATATAGTAAATAGATTTTTGTAGGCTCATCATAACCTTTTAACATTATTAATAATTGCCATTAAGTTCACTCTTAATTCCAATTAATTGTAAATATAAAAAATTGGCTATATATTGAGGCGTGCCTGTATACTAAAATCATATTCCTCACACTTTGACGTTTGTTAGTTTTTGATAAGAGAGAAAATTAGATGGAGGAAGACAAGAAACATATATTTGTATTAGAGATAGAGAAGAGTTGTTCAATGAAAGAGGGGAAAAGTAAAAATTGAAAACTAGATAAAATATAAGTAGTTTTAGCTATTAAATTTAATAATTTTTAGTTTTAAAATAAGTCACATAATACAAATATTCACTCCCAAGTGTTGTGAAATATATGATGACTTTAATAAAAACTTTAAATGTCACATAAAACAAATTTTAAGACTTTAATATAGATTTGTACACTTCGTCAATGTTCATTTTGATTGACTAAAAGAAATTGAATTGGACTAAAAAATAATTGGCTTGCCTATATACTTTGATTGATGGTCTTCATGACACATTTCCACTTCATCCAATATATAGGAATCATATTTTTATAATTTCTCTCTCTAAATTGCTAGTTTCATATTTATTTATCAAATAGAACTATTAACGTTTGTTAGAAGGTATTCCAGAAGCATGAGACTGCATCAACAATTCTCGCCGCCCATGTTCTATATCTTGCTCACTGACAATGGTAAGCCTGAAAATTATGCTGAGGCATTGCAAGCCGAGAACTAGATAAAGTGGGAGTTAGCAATGAAAAATAAGATGGACTCACTGCTGACAAACCAAACATGGGAGTGGAGAAGATTGCGAGCTGAAAAGAAGGCTTTGCATACAAATGGTTCTAAAGAGTGAAGGACGAACATGATAGCAGCAAGCGCTACAAGGTCAGATTGGTTGTTAAAGGGTTTCTGCAGAAGGAAGGAGTTGATTTTACTAAAAAAAATTCTCCGATTGTGAAGTTGAAAACAATTAGAACTGTGTTTAGTATTATAAATGTAGAGAATTTGTATCTTGATAAGTTGGTTTGCAAACTGAGTAAGAGTTTATATAGTTTGAAATAAGTTCCAAGGCAGTGGTACAAGGAATTTTACAGCTTCACGCAGAGTACTGAATTCACGAGATTGGAGGCAAACCACTATTACTATGTTAGAAGTTTTAAAAAATCCTATATCATTATATTGTTATACGTGGATGATATGCTTGTCGCAGGGTTGTGTATTGAAGAGATTAACAAACTGAAAAAACAGTTGTCAAAATAGTTTACAATGAAGGATTTGAGAGCTACCAAGTAAATCTTTAGGATGAGAATCATCAGAGACAGAGTTAGAGGGACCTTGAGACTCTCACAGGGTGAATATGTGAAGGAAATACTTAGTAGATTCAACATGGACAGTGTCAAACCTATAAGTACTCCCTTAGCTAGCCACTTCAAGCTAACTAAGGATCAGTCTCCGAAGACAGAGCAGAAACAGGAATACATGCATGAGTAAAGTCTCCTATGCATCGGCTATTGATAGCTTAATATATGCCATAGTATGTACAAGATCGAATATTGAACATGCGGTGGGAGTAGTACGTAGGTATATAAGCAATCCAAAAAAGTAGTATTAAGATACTGTCAAGTGGATTATGAGATATTTGAAGGGCACTACTCATACGTCTTTGTGTTTCACAATAACAGAGCTAAAGCTATAGAGTTATGTAGATGCTAACTTAGCCAACGATATTGACAGTATGAAGAGTACTACTGGGTTTGTCTACACAATAGGTAATACAAAAGCATACTGGGCTTCTAAATTGCATACAATTATTGCTCTCTCCACAATAGAAGCAAAGTATGTGGTTGTTACAGAAGCTGGGAAGGAAATAGTATAATTACAGGGTCTCTTAGAAGAGCTAGGCAAGAAGGTTGACAAGGAAACTCTTTACAGTGATAGCCAAAGCACTATCTTTCTTGCAAAAAATCTGACATTCCACTACAGGACGAAGTATATACAATTGAGGTGTCACTTCGTACCTTTCTTACTTGATAGTGAACAGTTAATGCTGGATAAAATTAGTAGAGTAAAGAACCCAACTGATATGTTGATTAAACGTGTCAACATTGACAAACAGAAGTTGTACTCAGCTTCAGTTGGTCTTCAAGGATAAAAGACAGAAGATTGGATCACATAAATTATTTGGCTTTCTAGTTGTTTCGAGGTGATGGTATTGTTTTGGGGATATTTGAAGGCTTGGAATGAATTTATTTCAAGTGAGAGATTGTTAAGAATGGTGAAGAAAATCCTGGTATAGGACAGACCGCTCGAACAGTGTGGTGCGAGATACCGAGAGCTGCATCGAACTGGTCGAGCAGTCTCAATGGGGGTGCACCTTTTATGCTGCTAGGGTTTACAATAGCTATGGATGTTTTATATTTCTAGATGTTTTTTCTTGTATTATCTCACAAGAACTCTCTTCCCTTGTATTCTTTCAAGACTATCGTAAAAGTATGTGATCCCGTAAACGTAAATACGACTTGCCGAATCATGTAAACTTTCATATCTTGATTGTGTGATTATTTTTTTTTCTTTTTTGTTATTATTCCGTCTTTGTGCTTATTTTGTTGTTCTTGAGCGAAATTTGAGATCATGCTCTAATCCCCCCACCCCAATCTTGTCTTACACATTTCACAGTAAAAATTACGTATTTTTTTACTATTAGTTAAGTATTAATTAATACAAGTATACAATGAGAGTAGAAGTTGTGGGTCATAAGTACTGGTTATTTATAAATTGCAGTGGAAGAAAAAGCGATTTTAAATTATAACAATTGTGAAGGTTTGAAAAAACTAACAGAATATAAATTTTAAATTTAGATTTTGTCGGTATAGCTTTAAGCAAACTAATAAATTTCCAAACTTCTGTTACTTTTTAAAAGCTAAAATTCGAAAAGCTAGAAGAAAAACATTGGCAAACTCAGCAAAAAATCGAAAATGGGATTCTGTTGTGCTCAAGGCACAGTGGGATTTGTTATGCCTTCAATTGTTTTTTTTTTAAATATAAATTTATTATTTAAATTGTTTATATTGTAGATCGGTTCAATTACTCTGTTCACACAAAAAAAATTAAATTTTTTGGGCATAGATAGCCATATAATCAGATCACATTTGTTTAACTAACTAACTATATATAAGAGGACATAAAATATACATGTCCTCTTAATTATAATGAAAAATCTGATGAAATTGAGGACGATTGAGCTCCCGAGTGCTCCGTTCCGGTGTACCTGCAAAACAAGCTTTCTGACCGATGGCCGGCAGAAGACCCTCCGATACTTAAGTTAGATAGGTCTTGAGAAGAAATATTTTTAGAGAGAAAAAATTATAATTCCATACCTTTGCTATGGATGGAGTACCCTTATATATACAGCAAATGAGGGTTGGTCACCCCTAACTATGGTTAGGGGGTGTTTGGTTAGGTTTATATCCTTTGTTAGTTTTTTACCCCTATAATATATATATATATATATATATATATATATATATATACTCATTAAAAAAAAAAACAAATACGATCAGATCATATATGGGTAACGATGTTCAATACATTTGATTTTTTGCACTAATATTGAAAATTCATGATTTGAAGCTAAAATAAAAGCCTGGTAATTTACAAAAAGAATTTTTATTTTTTATAATCGATAAAATCTACAATATAAACAATTCATATTATAGCATTATTTAAAAAAACAATAAATATCAACTTAAAATACAGCAAATCCTACTATTCCAACGCACAACAGCAACCACACAGCTCCAAAAAAATCAAGTAATTATTTAGTGCTCTCGCAATACGAGGTGACAAGTCCACATAGTACTCTTACTTAATATAGTAACAAAAAATTTTATTATAATAATATGATGACTTATTTTTATTAGGTAGTTAGAAGATAAAAAATAATCTACACTATACAAGTTAGAATTATTTATTTATCGAAAGTATCACATAACATCGCTTAGAATTATTGATAAAAGTATCACATAACATCGCTTAAAATTATTTATTTATCGAAAGTATCACATAACATCGCTTAGAAGTTAGAAACCACTATGAAAGTAACTAATAATTTACCCCAAAAATCACCATTCCCCACTGAGTTTTGCAATCCCACTGGAAGAAGCTATTAAAGTAAAACAGACAAAAAGAAGCACAGCTACACAAGAGGCTAGATCTGTGCACGTTAATAACCTGAATTGCGTTCGGGAGTGACCCTTATTTTAGGGAGTGAAAGCGAAATGAAAAGCGAAGGGTGACCAA
>JAULJZ010184424.1:9680-21924 GCA_032270985.1 Heliamphora pulchella | reverse complement strand
TTTGATTACTTGTTCTTTATTTGTTCTTATATTTGTGTTTAACTAACAAGAGTTTTAAAGCTAGAAGTTGTAATCTCGACTTTGTTTGAATACATCTTAAAACAAAAGATTTTTGTGTACTCAAATATTTGTCTTATAAAAAGTTATAGTGAGAATTTAATCTAGTTTACAAAAAGATTTTGGATAAGTTATAGCATTCTTGCAAGTTGAAATTGAAACCTACTCTTATATGTTATTTTATTAAAACTAGAAATAGTGTTGTATCTTAATCTAGAAGTGACATAAAAATTTTATTAAAACCTAAAAGTTATAAATTGTTAAAGTGTTGTACTTATTTAAACAAGAAATTTAATCTTTGCCCACACTTATTCTTAAACATTTTCAATACAAAGTTTTGGTTATAGATTTAATACAAATTTACTTGTGAATTAAATAAAGTGATATTTTAAAGCTTATACACTTGTATTCAATTGTTTTATCTAAGAAATTTTTAAAATACCCAATTTATCCCCCTATTGGGATTACACACGTAATATCAGGTTAGGTTGACGTGACCCGAGTTTGGGATGCGACAAAATGGTATCAGAGCTCTAGGTTTGAATACCTATGAGCTGTGGATAATGATGATCTTTGTGTGTGATTTGTTTGATGATTATAGGCACTACTACATGGCATGAATTATGTGCTTCTGTGAGTTTGCGAATGTATTGTTTGCGTTTGCTATGTATTTATGTGAGCATAAGGGTTGAATCTTGTGAGTGATATGACTTGTCTTTGGATGTCTAGTTAACTATTTTGGGGTTTGAAATAGAAAAACATTTGACCAATGTTCTTCCTATGAAAAATCTAGATTAGTTACCCGGATTGGCGTATCATTCATAACGGTTCTCCTCAGTATGTGTGTGTATGATAATGTGTTGTATTTGATTATGATTAAAATGTTTATATGGTTCTTGAATATTAAAGGAGAGAGAGCACGAAATATCCTTACGAGGTAAAAAGTTAGATTGAATTATATGAGGTCTATGATCTCTTTACTTGGAAGTTATGTTCTTAAGATTAGAGTAAGACCGTGGTTGATGTCGTATTATAAGTCGTGGAGAGATGACCTTGTGCTTGATGGTTGTTTAATTTTGAGAGTTAAGAATCAATTGATTATAGATATACTAGAATTTGTCACGATGTTAGTTATTTTCAGTGATGGTTAGTTGGTGACATGTTAGTGTTATAACAATTTTGCCTTGATGCTAGGATGACGCGAATGCTAGTCAAGTTCTCTAGTTGAGGATGTTTGGTGAGGTGGTATCACGATAATGATGTCTTCAGTTAAAAACTGTGGTGAACTTTGATATGGAGCCTTGTGTTTGGAAATAGAATTGGATTGAAATCGTAACAACTACGGCTCTTGAACATTTTGAATACTTGGGCGACCTAATCTTTATAAGTTAGTGAAGTTTTTAATGGATTAACGTGGAAGTTGGAGGCATGGCTTTTCTTTTCGAAAATAAGTATTCATTTCGTGATCTCTACAAGATTGAAGAATTTGGATTGGTGACAAGATGTCTTTTTCACGGATTGAATTCCTATCAAGGGACGATTTATTCTATCTTTGCTAGAGAAGTAATTGTTCGTTCATGTAGAAGGTTGGCAGAACCTGAAACTTTATGGACGTTCTTTAGGATATTGATATCTGTTATGATGGCGCCGTTAGGAATGTATATAGCAATTCAATTATTCAATTTGAGTATGGGATTAAACCAGAAACTAAGAGTTTCTTCGTTGCTAGTTAACCAGTTGGTGTGATGGTTGCAACTGCCATGTCAAATCCAGCATATAAGGTAGTTTTTTACTCTTTCCTAAGTAATGGTTTGCCGTGAGAAATGATGAAGGAGGTACTGCTTTAAATTCTAAGAATGATCATTCTGACTGTCCGGTAATATTGTATTTGAATAATTGCGATTGTAAGAGAAAGTATTGTCAAAAAAAAAAATGCTAATAATATTGCTGTTGAGTTCTTTGGTGAGCATAATGGACGGTGAACGCATATGAAAGTTCTGAATTTGATATTAACCTTTCTGATCGTGTTCACCTCAAAAAGGGCATTATTTCTAGACCTGAATATAAGTGTGCAAGAGATTTGTGAGAAATACCAATGGACTATTAATTTAATCTGGAAGAAGAAAAACAATAGGAATAAAATTATCTGTCAGTAAAGAGTGTTCTTTTGGACAACCTTATAGTCATGACATGCTTGATTTTTTTGGGATGACATTAGTGATAATCATTTCAAATGAGACTAGAGTTATGAGTGTTTTGATTTACCGAAATAATTTATAGTGTGTGTTTGAGTAGGGAATGAGCTAGTTTGTGAGAATATTAATAGGAATCTTAGTCTATATGAGCGAGAGTAAACACCTTACGACTATTCTAAATTACTAATGGGGATCTTAGTCTAAGAGTTGGTCATCTTCGATGTGAGTTATATTCTAGTGATTTGGTAATGCAAGTTGAACCCCATATTACTTAAGTTTGGAGTATCCTAATATTACAGAGATCTTGGGATTACTTCTTGGAAAATACATTTGAATGTCACCATCTCAACCTTGGGTGCGGAGATATGTTAATGCCTTTAACGTGAGACAATTATGTGGCTTTCGGATTCGGAAATTGTAGGTGAATATGGAAAGGTTGTCAAGTGGAGATTTAGCTTTGAATTTTAGGGACAAAATTTTCTAAGGGGGGAAGGTTATAGTGACCCAATACGACTTTATTTTATTAATTAATATCACGTAATTAAATTATTAGAAATGATTTCTAATGATATTGTGTGCAGTTTGTACGAGTTGGAACACCATAATGATAATTTATGGCTAATTCTGAAAAATTTAACAATACAATATGAAAAAAAAAATTTAATTAAAATTTGATCAAATAGGGAGATAAAATAATGTATTATATCCAAAAACAATTAATAACAATTAATGTGAGGGTTAATTATGTGAGCTTCTAGAGAATTCTGGAGTTAAAATAGCAAGAAAGTGAAACAAAAGAAAACAAAAACAGTCCTAAGTCCCTAACCCACCCAGCGGCGCCGAAGCCCCCTTTGCTTTTCTCTCTTCTTTTTGGTTTCTTTCCTTGCCAGATGCAATCGGAAATGAGGAGAACAATCTAGAAAAGTTAAGGGAAATAAGAAATAACCAAACAAGGCTCAAGAGAGTTCAAAAACTTTCCTTGAACCTGCGGCAAACACCCTGTTCAGGCGCCGATTCTTCTTTTTTTCTTTTGATTGCTTCTCTCATTAATTCTTGATATTGGATCTAATCTAATGTGAAACAACTCTTCTTAATCTTTTGAAGTCATTTGCACAAAATTACTATAATTGTCATGGTTCTTGACTTTGATTAATCTATGTGTGGTGGAATGTAATTAAACCAAGATTTTCCCCGCAAAAAATTGCTAGTCATCAAAACTAAACCCTCTTTGTACTTCTCTCCATATAAATATTCTTAACACCATCTTATGATATTCCCTATCATTGTTTCATTAATCTTTTTGGGCTGTAGGGGCGGACGCAGAATTTCTATTTTGGGTAGCGATCGACTATGTAATAATATAATAAAAAAAATTTAAAATAAACATTTGAAAGACGATATTAACTTCAAACAACACAAATTGTGTAGGTATTATTCTCAAATAAGCATTAAGTCTGGTTGGCTTCGTAACACGGAAGACAAAATGCACAATATTTGGTTGGAGAATATTTTAACCAGATTGAAAATAATTTGTACAATTGAATTCTTTCAAATATTCAATAACTTGAAAATCAAATAAACAATTTAAATATTAATAGTTAACAATAGCATTAGCACGATTCAAGTCTCAACATATACAGTCGTTGATTAAAATGTTAATTTATGTTTGACTAATTCTAAAATAAAGCAAGACATTTTCATAGTTAAAAAGCCTTAATTTTTAAAATTGAAGTACAGAAGTAGTACATGAAGGAAGGAGAGGGAGAGAGAGAGAGAGAGATGGAGCTTACTGCTCATACAGAATAACTCAGGCGATGGTGTTTAGAGGTGCACATGGATTGGATTGATCCGATTTTAAGCAAATTCAAGGAATAAGTGCTCGTCTAATGCAGCGGTAGTCGATCACAAATATAAGTAAACCCTTTTTTGAAAATCATTTTCTCTAGTGATGCGTTAATCGTTAAATATTCAATTTTTTTTGTATTATAATACGGTAATTGTAATTGTATATTAATTTTTTAAGACTATTTTAGATTAAGATATTTTTGATTTTCTTTAATATATTTGTTTAGACTAAAATTATTAAAGTGACTTTAAAAAAGAAATAAGGAATATACGTTATAAATATATATATACTTTTACAAAAAATAATTTGGTTCGGTTAGAGCGATTTTTCTTTAATAAAAATTGAGAACCAGACCTGCATAACGGTTTTAAAAAATTAAAAATTTGAATCAGATTGTTTTCAAATCAAACAAAATCGTACAGTTTGGTATGGTTTACTGATTCTTTTGAATTTTTTGTGCACCTTTAATGGCGTTAGAGACGAAATTCGTGAACGGTGATCAGTGAGCGCCAAATTTGTGAGCAGTCGAACATAGCTTCGTGAGCGGTGAGCGTCGAATTTGTGAATAGAGCTTCTTGAGCTTATTCTCCAACCAGTTTGATTGTTTATCTGATTTTTGTGAGCAGGGCTTCTATCTTTGTGAGCTTCATGACCGATGGGAATGAGAGTTTTTTTTCTTTGGTGATACAAGTCCCTTACCAAATGAAATGGCATTGTGTGGTTAATTTTTTTTCTTTTCTCAATAACTTAGAGTTGTTTTTATAAAAGTGAGAATACTCTTGAGATTTTTTTCTTTTAATTAATAGGTACAATAAACAAAAGTGAGAGTACTTTTAAAATTTTTTTAAGGAGTGGGTATTAAAATTTAAAAAAAAAATTTAGAGAGACGAATTTATATAATTTTTAAATTTTTAAAAAAAAATCTTAAGGAGGCGATTTTTAAAATTTTAAAATTTTAAATTTTTTTTTTTAAGAAAACGAACCTTTATAATCTTAAAAATTAAGAATAATGCTACTATAATAATTTTAAAAATTCAAAACTTAGGAGTAGCGGCCTCCCCCATTCACCCCTCCCTCGGTTTGCCCTTGCTTGGCTGTACCCCAAAATAAAATAAAAATAAAAATAACCAAAATAACCAAAAAAAATGAGGAGGGTTCTTAGTGGTTAGGGCGGCTCCTTCATTAAGGAGCTTAATAGCGTGCCTATATAGGGCCTCCCAAAATGTTAGAGGCCTCAATTTTTAAAATTTTAAAAAAATATATTGTATAAAAATAGTTGCAGAGAAAATAATTTTTTAAAGTGAGAAATAACGTATCATGATATTATAAATGTAACATTGATAATTAATCATACAATGAATCTAGCACTTAAACAACATTTGCAGCAAAAGACAGTCCACTTAAACAACTTTTATAGCAAAAGTTAATTTGTAAGTTCATTCAGCAGTCACAAATTACGAACGCCATCTCTTGCAATTTGTATAAAAAACCAAGGTAAGATATACTATATTAAATATTGAAATGACTTAGAATTAAGATTGTTAAAAAATAAAACAATTGATAAAAACACCTAAGAACAAATTAATAAAGAGATAGAGCATTGAAAAAAGTATAATTAAGAATTATAGCTATTATTAAGACACTTAGTAAAAATAATTTAGCATTTTGAGAAAGAAATAAAAATATTTATCAAGAAAATAATGATTTTTTAAAAAAAATTTAATAAAAATAATAGCAAAAATTTGTTCTAATAATGCAAGAACATATTAAACGTATTCAACATGGTCAAATTCTTAATCATTATCGTAGACATAACATACAAAATGCATTAACAAATTTGTTAGCATATGAAATTAAAACTAAAATTATTAAAAAAATTGAAGAAGTAAAATATTTTTCTATCATACTTGATTGTATGCCGAACATAAGTTATCAAGAGCAAATGTCTCTTGTAATACAATGTATGAATAATATCAATTGAAAAAGATATATTATCAAAATTAGAAAATAAAAATTTAATAAATAATTTTGCTTATTAAAAAGTGAGTAATTTTTTTTTAATTAAAACAATTTAATATAAAAATTTATAAAAAAAACCTCTATTTATATTTTGCCTTAGACTTCAAATTAGTTTGAGCTGCCTATGGTAGTAGTGTTGAATTAGCGGTTGCTTGTTCTCTTGCTTGTCCAACCATGCAAAGGTGAAGAAGAAAAAGGGGATGGAGAAGAAATGAAACATCAAATCAGAGTCACTTGATGATAGGGTCCGGTAGTACCTTCCGGCCCCTCTCGGTACACCTACATCCCCAGCGGCGGTGGCGGCAGCAGACCGGTGCAGCGCCTCCTCCTCGTGCGGGCACTTACCCGCCGCTGCTTACGGTTCCAGTTGGGATGGCGTCCGATCAAAACTAGAGCTCGAGGCACGTCTCAAGCTTTCATATAAATCAAATATGTATATATACTAGGAACGGGTATATACATATACTATAAGTTCCTGAAAAGTGAATCCCAATCTTTTTGAGATTTTTCGAATCATTTTTCAAACAGTTAATTCTAAATTCAAAACAATTTTATGAGATAATGCCTTATTAAATTTATAGGTAAATTACACTGATATCTTCTGAAATTTTGATCAAATACAATTAAATTTATACGTTTGAAATAATTACATTAATTCTCCTTGACGTTAATTATTTTTAAACGTTAACATAAAATTTTAATGGACAAAAATACCCTTCCCCCACTCTTTCTCTCTTCTGTCTCTCTCTCCTCTCACCCCAATCCCTCTCTCTCTCTTGTCTTCCCCCCTCACCCCAATCTCTCTCTCTCTCTTCTGTCTCTCTCTCTCTCTTCTCTTCTCTTCTCTTCCCCCTCACCCCACTCTCTCTCTCTCTCTCTCTCTCTCTCTCTCTTCCTGCCCCCCACACCCCAATCTCTCTCTCTCTCCTCTTCCCCGCGCCCCCCAATCTCTCTGTCTCCCTCCCTCCGTCGACGACGGCTGTGGCGTGGTGACTGGCGTTGGCGACGACCGGCACGGCGGTGGAATGAGAGAGAGAGAGACCGAGAGAGAGAGAGAAACAGGGGAGGGAGTCCGGTGGGAGGCGCGGCTGGCTGGCCTGGAGTGGCGCCGACGGTTGGTGGGTTGCGGCAGTCTGGGTGGCGACTCGGCGGTGGGTGGCAGCGTGGTGGTTGATTGCGTGGTGGTCGCGGCAGTTTGGGGGGTTGAATGAGAGAGAGAGATTTGGGGGGTGGGTTTGAACCAGAGAGAGAGAGAGAGAGAGAGAGAGAGAGAGCAGATAGTCGTGAGAGAGAGGGAGTCCGTTCTTCTTCTTTCTTTTTTTTTTTTGAGCTATTACACTCACAATTAATTGTAAAATATAATTTATTTCACGATCGACAACGTTCACTACCTTTTTAACGACCTAACGCTGCTAGTGAACGGTTTCGATCGCCGGTAAATTATTCTAGAAAAATCAAACCGAAGAATTATTGGTTTATAAATTTTATAAAAAAAAGAATGAAAGAGATTTGATGCCAAGGGCAAAATTGGAACAAAATTATTTAGACAAACGGAACCTAACGGCGTTAATTGCTAAGGGGTGTCTGTTTACAATATTTCAGTCTGTAAGGGAAGCCAGTGTAATTTTTCCAAACGTATGGATTTGACTATATTTGACCGAAATCTCAGGAGAGGTCAGCATAATTTATCCTAAATTTATTTTGATCATTTTTTGACAGCTAATAGTGAAATTCGAATTCAACTAATTGTAAAAATTTATTTGTCTTGTATAGCTGGTGATGTAGCCAATAATGAAATTTATCTCTAAGGTGAGTGACAAGAATGTCACCAAAGAGTCTTCGAAAGTTGTTAAAATTCGTCATTGAAAAGCTGCCCAAAAACAATCGCCGATGCAATAGCAAATAGTGTGTACTAAGTAATTTAGGAGAGCGTGTAAATGCTGTGAATAATTTTTTTCATAAAATATCTTAACATTAAATTAGAGAATCTTAACTAATAAAACTTTTAGAACAATAAACGTAAGAAATTAAAACAAAAATTAAAACGAATAAAATGCATGCACCACAAGGTTTAAAACCACTTTTATTAGGTATTTATTTAGTACAAGTTACATGGAGAATATATATATACTCCAATTTTATTATATAGGGAATCATTTCAGAAAGAGTAACCTATGCTCCAAACACAAATCACTTTAAACTATTTAACCAATCATTGGGGTCCTCGTGACAAAGCCGTTGTCATCAACCCAAACCCAAACCCTAGTGCACAGAAAATTCAGGATAACACTGCTTCCTTCCACCACAATCTGGGCCGTCACCAGAGGATTCTCCCTCTCAATTGTGGCTGCCGCCGTTTCTCCCTGCTCCCCAACGAGCTCCGGCCATGAACTCTTACCTGCATATATATATATATATATACATATAGGTCAAATTGAAAGTTGTATTAAACTCGAAAATAAAAGAAAAAATAGTTATGGATTGAGTGTTTGAAAAAGATTGTAACACCTATGTTTTTTTTAAAGATTTTTTGCTTAAAAAACTTTAAAAAAGCCAATTTATTTGGACTCAGTTACCTTTTTTCACATCGGTTTACATTGACTTTTTTATAAAAAAAAATTCAAAAAGCCAAAAAATCTAAAAAAAGTTAGTCCAAATACAAATTTATAACTAAAATTTGAATTACGCTGCTAATTAACATCATGTAATATGAATCATTTTTATAAAAGCTAATCTTTACCTTCACATTCGGACGACATTCTGGATGTTATTTGGATAATAATTTGGTAGATCTTGTTATGACAGTTGCCTTGCCTTGCCTTGCCTTGTGTTTGTGATTCGCAATGAATCATGAATGGGTATTTATAGATGATAGCATTGAAACTTTCTGATCAGCTTAATTTGTGTTTGATTTATTTTTGACTTTGTAGCTGTCAACAAAGTACGCTCAGAATAAATTTCAATCCATGGATTTTTCAATGCAAAAAGTGCTGGCGTGGAGGATGTGCACGATGTACTTAATTGTAAGACTATTCAAAAATCTACGATATATGTATACTACTATTATAAGAAAATTCATCACTTTGACGATGAAGCTTATATTTTGAAATACCTAAAAACTCCGATAACAATTTTTTAATTTCACTCTCTAGACAATATTCATCCCCTTATCAAATTAGGGCAAAAGGAGAAATTAAAAGACAATCTCTCCTTAATTCAAACTGCCCACTTGCAAACAAAAAAACTTTTCACTTTCTACACTTCTTCAACCACTCCGCACATTATTCTAGAAAATTAATAGTAGTTCTAGAAAATTTATAGCAGTTTCAGACTTTTATAAAATTAATTTCTTATTTTGTGAATTGTTTAACAAAGTGAAAATCTTTAGCCAATACACGCTTGGGTTTGAAATTAACCACACCGAAAATATGTTATCAGAATTTTTACGTTTTTGTTTATATTTTCTTCAGTTTTGGTACATGATCAAATCGTGTAATCTTCATTTAAAAGTTATGATATTATTGTAGTATCTCATAATAAGCACAAGTAGGAAGTCGGGTTAAGATGCAATCTTCATTTAAAAGTACTTATATTATTTTTATTCTACCAAACAATTTTACAACTATATATATCTATATAAAAATTCCACCAAAAAAGAAGATATTATTTTTGAAGTTATATAGATGTGTACCAAAAACTCTATTTTAAAATTGATGCAATTTACACGTGAGTTAATTTGCGAGTGAAAAAATTAAAAATAATTAAATATTATCGTATTGTTGCACACGCATCACGTGTGTCTAATTGCTAGTAAATATATAGACACACACGCACACACACATTGAGGTTGAGAATTCAACTAAAATGTGTAAATGAATCTTGTAACTGTTCATTATAGTGTTTAATTACTTGGACCTAGATTGATTCGGTAAATTTTACGTAAATTGAAAATTTTCTTGTAAAACATTGTGTTGTCTGGTATGATTGCTTATTCTCTATTGCTTACAATTTGTTATCCACTATTGATATTAGTTTGCAACGCTTTTCTAAACCAGTTTTCTAAAAAGTTAAGAATTTTTTTTTCGTAATCTATTTTTAAATGCACAATATTTTGGGGTAGGAGTTGGGTTGTTCATCTTACATGATATTAAAGTTAAAGTCGTGTGTACATTGGGATATGAACTTCGTTGCTAACCTAAAATAAGTTCAAAAAGATAGATGTTGTTGGTGCGAATTACAAATCTATGATTGATGGGAAAAGATAGAGATAAATTAAATATTAATTGCATCAAGGCACGCTAGTATAATGCTTTTCTTAAGACGATATTTGTCGTACCGTGAGTTCGGCTCCAAAATACAATGAAGTTCCGTTGAAATTTACTATTATCTAATAGTGTTTTGCACATAACAAAGATAGATCTAAGTAACTTGGAATTCTTCTAATCCTTCAAGTAGAAGATAAACAATTGGATAGGAAAAACATATAAAATTCTTTATCTTTCATTATGCCAACTAACAAGCCTTTAAATAGTAAGGGTGACCATTAGAGGATTATATGTCTATTGAGTTAATGGCCATATCTCTTGATTTAACCTAATGATCACATCTCTTGGTTTAAATTCAATGAACATGTATATGTCTATTGAGTTAAATTCAATAACCATACCTCTCTATTATTATTGAAAATATTTCGACATATGATTCTTGGAGCGCATTGTTATTTTGAGAGTTTCATTTTTCGTAATAGTCCATGGGCTTGGTTTACTTTTGGCCATGTTTCATTTGCTTTGCTCTTTTTCTTCGAGCACATTTGGCATGGTGTTAGAACCCTCTTCAGAAATATTTTTGCGGTTATTGACCCAAATTTGGATGTTCAAGTTGAATTTGGAGCATTCCAGAAATTGTACGTCTATTTTATGTTCTTATTCATCTAAGATGTGCATGAAAATTGTTTGTTTTGATATAACTTTTTGGATTGAGCAAGACTTCTGTTATATTATGTTTGGACTACGTTGCTACATCTTGCGTGCATACATGTATTGGTTGAACATGTATATTAATTTGATGACGTGGTGTTATTGACCTACTTGATAACTTCTTTCTCTTTGATTAATGGCAATATATATGCAAAATATGCTGCAAAAAAAATTCTATATATTTCTTTTTGTTTTTTGCTGGTATGTATTTTGACAAATATTCCAAGTTCTATTATTTAGAGCCTTTTTAAGATGCCTAAAAAGATGGAATTTTTAGAGGTTTAGCGTTTTCTTTTCAAAAAAAAAGGAGGAAGAAAAAAATTATATTGTTTGAAATAATTTATTGGAGGTGGTTTTTATTTTTTGTTTTTTAGTAAAAATATTTAATATGCACTTTAATTTTCTTTGTAAATTGTAGTGTTTGAGATAATTTTTTAACTTTTTGACTTTTGGAAGAGTTGACTTTCACACAATATTATAGTCATTTCATTCAAAAAAATTAAGATTATTTAAGATGTGATTTTTTTTTTATATATTTTCAATTTATCAAGTTTAGATTAGTTCTAACTTTTGCATAACGCTCTTAGTTAAAGGGAGAGGCAGCTGACATGTCGGTCAGCCAACCGAACGTTTGGCAGTGGCTCTAAGTGTGGTGATGAACAGTACATGTACGAATGCAACACGATACATAAATACCTTACTCCCATATTTTTGGAGCGCGTTGTAAAACTCCAATAGTGGTTGTCGTTGAGATCTCAAGCACAAGTCATCATAGATCGCTTGCCAAAAGTATCTCAAGATTGATGAAGTACCTTATCTATTCTTTTCCTATATTTGTTTCTCCATGAAATAATTGGAGATTTAAGCTCTTATAGTCTTGAGAAGTTGGAGGAGAAAGTAAATTATTATTCTTGCAATAGTGGTTCAATATACAACAGTTGTTGGTTGCGTTTAAATCAAAACGATATGAGTACAGCTAGGTCATATACTGCTAACATAGGCATAACTTAGAAAGTCTAACAATCACCATTGTTCCCTTTAAATGACTACATCATTCATAAAACTGATATCGGATGAGCACCATCTAGCACCATTGTGTTGCGCCCAAAGTTTTAGGACCCGAGATCATAAGATCTAAATAGTGATAGTCC
>JAULJZ010184413.1:0-21924 GCA_032270985.1 Heliamphora pulchella | reverse complement strand
GTTAGAGAGAAGGCAGAGAGAAAAAGAAAGAAACTTAGGAGTTAAGTTTTGAAAATATCTTTTGAAAATATCTAACTTCAGATATTTATAGGCCTCCAAAACATCCTTTTCTTTCTGAATTTTTGAAATTCTCACCACAACTTCCCGCAGCCCCCGGGACCAATCCCGCAAAATCTCTGAACCCAAACATGCGTCTAAACCACATTTTTATAGAATCTAGCGCCAGGCCTCCATCACCCGAGCAGTCAATAGTGGGAGAAAAACTGAACAAAAGAAGCAAGATCAAACTGAAATTGTTACTCCCATGAACACATAGATCATTTTCCAAAAAGAAATGGTTCAGGGTCTCACATGCGTCTATATTCCTGATGAGTTGAGTAGCGGTATTAATTATGTAGTGAATATTAATTATTGACGGAATTCACGTCTCGAATGATCGGGATTGACAATACTCTCTTAAGAAAACTTATAAGTTTTGACCGGCCAAACCCTGCAGGTGTATTTGATTATTTGGCGGTCAAATAAGTTAAGCAGAATGGTCTAAGAAATTTTAAGATGCAGATTAAATTAAATTATCAGTAATTAAATTTAATTGGCGGGTATCGATTATCTTAACGTGGGGAGATGAGTTAAGCATTTAATAAACAAAACCTCAATGCAAGAAGGGCTTGAGATTTTGGCTTAGAGTGCAATTACAGTTATTTAGTGGTGTGAACTGTAATTTAATATTTTATAAAAATTACAGAAATCGCTGCAAGGTTTTTATAATTACAGATACCGTTGAGAGGCTTGCTTAATTGCGAAAATTGTTGGATACGTATCTGGGTCACTAGAAGTTTTAATCATAATTACTCCACAGGTTCCTGCTGTAACCCTATAAATATGTGGGTAGACTGAACCAAATTTATAACTTATCTTCAAGACTAAAGCTGACCAGATTTTGTCGGTACGAGTTCTTAAAGGTTCGTAACCCACACTACGTTTGAAAATCGCATAAGGGAATACAGTAGAAAGTCTGATGGAAGCTTTAACTCGGAATCAAAAACCGTAGTTGGAGAATCGACCAAATGGTATTCTTCTAAATGAACTAAAGGTTGCACGGGTTTTAAATTTGAACGTTCGACATCAAAAGTTTTATCTGGATCCCATTTCGGTAATTGCTCATCTAGTTATTTTTTATCGAAAATATCGTTTATAAAAATAATGATTTTGGTAGTTTTGCCTCCAACAATTGGTATCAGAGTCGTTTTATTTTTTATTTACAGTTTATCGAGGGGCCGGGTAGTCTTAGAACTGTGCCAACTTTGTTTTGCAAGTGTTCTAATCCCGATATTATGATCATCATATTTTTCATGTTTGATTGAATAGTTTGGATGATAATTAATTTTTGTTAACCACGAGAGTTAATCGTGATAGATTAAGTTTTTTCTAGATCAAATGTGAGCCTACGAGACATAAGTTTTCGATGTAATAGCTATTATTTATTTTTAAATATCAATTTAGAATATTTAAGAACATGTATGAATGTCCAAGAACACGAAGAACAGGCGGCGGCACCGGCGGTAGTTTTGGGTTTTACAGGCCACAAATCGCGATAATTGTTTTAACGATTTTTAAACCATTTTTTTCCGATGAGTTTCTGCCACGCTCTAAAACTTGGGGTCACGTAAAAAGCCCACCGAACCACCATTTTTGGGATACCACGATCCACAAAAATCGCCTGAACTCAAATGGGTCAAAGATCGAAATGAAAACAAGATTTTATTTGTAAAACAATTACTAAAATATGCCATTTTGTATCAAAAAGGGATAAACCCAAGATTTTCCCACCAAAACCTCGTTTCGAAACAAAAACCAACTTTTGGTCATAACGGCCGTCCGCTTGAGCGCTCAGAGGCCCGTTCGAGCGGTGAGATACCCAAGAGTTTTTCTAGGCTAAAACTAGGAAACCTTCTCAATCTAAAAAACATGCCTAAAAACATGGTCTCTAAGCAGAGTTTTAAATAGATAAATTTTAGGAAATAAAAAAGTTATTTGATAGAGAAACCACTTTTTAGATACAAAATTGAAGCTATGAAGGCATAAAACCCCAACCAGAACAACAACTACTGCTAACCTAAGGTTTCTTGCTCAAAACAAATATTTCATACATACAGAATATAATCGCTTCAAGGCTTACAAAAAAAGCCTCCAAGAACAAGCTATATATGTAGCAGTACATGATTTCCATAACAAAATAGAAAACTCTAAACAAAAGTCTTCTGCCTCCGGGGCTCTACTAGATCAACACTCGTGATCACAGTCACCTGAAAAAGGTTTTCACAAATCCCACAACGTGAGCTGAAGCCCAATAGAAACAAACTATAATGCAGTAAAGCATGATATGCAATCACATAACATAAAATCGACTCAACTTCATGAGCCTCAAAACCTCGCATTTCAAACAATGCAAAAAACGTCCAACAGTTAAAAAATAGTAACAAAATGTTATTTTTCACTCGGTTCCCACAACCGACAATGATCCCTATGTACTGACTCTATCACACCCGAAACAAAGGTAACAACTATAGATTCTTACCCATTACCTTAGACCCAAGCCATACAAAGACTCGCTAGGTAATAACAAGTTCTATACTGAGTCACAACAACACATGCCTCCCACTAGGATAACCACTTCATTTATGGGGATTAACCCGAATGAGAGAAGCACCTACTTGCACAAAATTTTTAGACTTTCACTGAGGAGTAATAGCGGCCCAAATACACACACACTGTCACAGCACTCTATCAAATTGTTAAAAACCAACACGTAGCTCGACTACGAAAATATTTAAAATCATACATTAATCATGTACAAAACATCCAACGACCATCCGCCACGTCATCTATTAACCATGGAGACCAAACAACATTTTCAAAGTGTTTCCACCGTTCTACCAAAACTTTTAGAAATCGAGACTCAACCCTAAGGGTTAGCTCCAAATCTCCAAAAGTTAGGTTTTCGTAACTTCACATAAACTCTTACGTTTTCAAACCACCTTTTCGAAAAGAATGGACATCCACACGTCCATCAACCTGTAATAAACCATAAGAAAGCGTAAAAAATGATTTTACCCAAGTAAACATGATTTACACACAAAAATTCAACATTTATAGCATTTTTAAATGGTAGAAAAGTATATATTCGCATGTAGCACCCTTTAACAGTAAGATAATCAAGGAACCTACCTCGTTGGGTTAAAAACATGAAGTTTTGAAGCCCGATGAAAAACGAACGTCGTCGAAACAAGATTCCTTCTGGATAAATGCGAAGCTCTCGGCAAGGATAACAAGGATCCGCTATTCGATCACCAAAAACTAAGCCCTAGACCACCAAAAAGCTAGAGAGAAGGTAGAGGTTTATGTACAGAGAGAAGAAGCTAGCTTGTAGAACAAGCTTTGGCTAAAAAATCAAGACATGAGCTGTCTTTATAGATTTTTGCACCGCTCGAGTGAACAGGGCACTGCTCGAGTGGTCCCGACCGACATAACACATTGCCACACCCCCACTCGAGTGGACAGGCCACCGCTCGAGCGGCCGTCGCTGGGTGAAAACCAAAGCAAAGAAACAAAACCAGACCCTTGCATGCATAACACATGTATATAAACATGCTGTTCTATACAACGATTAAAACGATAACCAACACATCAAATATACATGCAAAAATAAAAAAGGAAGAGAGTCTCACAACACCCCCCCTTAAGGAATTTTTCTCCCGAAATTCATTACAAGGTTACGAAGCAAACAAACAACTCCAAATTTAGCACGAACTTCAAACTCAAGCTCCCACATCGCTTCCTCAACTCGGTAATAAAGCCATAGAACCTTGACATAAGAAATGGTTTTTCCTCTCAACACGTGCTCCTTCATGTCCACAATCTTCACAGGTCGTTCGTCATAAGTAACATTCTCATCCACTTGTAATTCAGCCCAATCTAATACATGTGACGGGTCAGGCTCATACTTCTGAAGCATGGAAACATGAAACACGTGCAAAGATGCCAACTGAGGTGGTAAATCCAAACGGTATGCCACCTTCCTAATCCTTTCAAGGATCTAAAATGGCCCAATAAAATGCGGTGATAGCTTCCTGCTACGGCCAAATCTCATCAAACCTCGGTGTCGTGAGACTTTTAGAAACATGTGGTCCCCCACCCCAAACTCCAAAGGCCTTCTTCTCTGATCAGCATAGTTCTTCTGATGACTCTAAGCCGTCGCTAAATGTTGGTAAATCGCAGCGATCTTCTCTGTCCTCTCCCACACCAAGTCGGGTCTCAAAACTGCGGTCTCTCCCACATTTGTCCAACACACTGGCGACCTACACAGCCTACCATACAAAGCCTCATAAGGTGCCATCCCAATACTGGATTGATAACTATTATTATACGCAAACTCTGCCAATAGTAGGTGATCTCCCCAAGAATCTCAAAAATCAAGCACACAAGCTCTCGACATATCCTCCAAGATTTGTATAGTCTGCTCGGATTGACCATCTACCTGTGGATGAAAAGCAGTACTGAACGTCAAGCTCATCCCCAAAGCTATCTGAAGGCTCTGTCAAAAGAGCGATGTAAAGCGCGGATCTCGTGTAATCGAACGATCTCGCTGATATACAGTCTACTCAGCTTGTCCACAGAATCCTTCACGCGAATGGAAAGAAAATGCGCAGACTTTGTAAGCCTATCAGCTACAACCCAGAAAACATTATGTCCCTCAGGCGATCTAGGGAATCCTGATACAAAGTCCATCGTAATGTTCTCCCACTTCCATTTTGATACTGGCAATGGCTGTAACAACCATGCTGGTCTCTGATGTTCTTCCTTTACCTGTTGACAAATAAGGCACCGAGAAATAAACTAAACCACATATCTCTTCATTCCCTTCCACTAGAACTGACGGCGCAGATCATGATACATCTTGGTGCCTCCTGGGTGCATTACAAGACGAGAATGGTAAAAATCATGTAATACCTTAGCACGACACGACTCTGGTACAAATAGTCTCCTTGCCAATCTCAAACTTTGATTCGGATTTACAACCCATCATGTGGTGTCCTTCCCACTACCAATACGATCCCGTAACATTTGAGCCTCTTGATCTGTCTTTTGTACCTCTAACACACGAGCAACCAACATAGGTCGTGAAACCACTGAAAACAAGATTGCACCCATCTCTATTTCCCCGAGATATAGATCAAGCTCACCAACCTCTCCAAGCATTTCCCACTCTTGTAAGGCAATGAAAGCTAACGAACCATGAGATCTCCTTCTAAGAGCGTCAGCTACAACATTGGCCTTCTCCAGCTGATACTGAAGGTCAAAATCGTAATCTCCCATAAACTCCATCCACTGTTGTTGGCGTAGATTCCGGTCCTTCTGTGAAAATAAGCATTTCAAACTCTTATGATCGGAGAAAATCTCAAAATGCTCACCATAAAGATAGTGTCACTATGCCTTCAAGGAAAAGACCACGACTGTCAACTCTAAATCATGTGTTGGATAATTCTTCTCATGAGTCTTCAACTGTCGAGACCCGTAAGCCACAACCTTACCCTCCAGCATCAAAACACAACCCAAACCATCATGTGACGCATCATAATATACTGTGTAACCCAAACCTTGTTCTGGAATAACTTACACTGGTGCACTAGTCAACCTCTTTTTTAACTCCCGAAATGCCAACTCACAGGACTTGCTCCAAACGAACTTGATTCCCTTTCGCATAAGACGTGTCATCGGCGCAGTAAGTCTGGAAAAAATTTTCATGAATCGCCGATAGTAGCCTGCCAAACCCAAAAAGTTACGAATTTCAAACACATTCTTCGATCGTTCTCAATCCATCACTACGTCAGTCTTCAAAGAATCCACTGATACCCTATCCCTCGATACCACATGTCCAAGAAACCTCACTTTAGACACCCAAAATTTGCACTTCTCAAATTTTGCATACAAACGATGCTCTCTCAAAAGCTGGAGAACAATACGCAGGTGTTCGTCATGCAACTCCCTCGTGGGTGAGTAAATAAGAATATCATCCACAAACATAACCACAACCACAAAACTATCCAGATACTGATGAAAGACACAGTTCATCAAACCGATGAATGTCGCATGAGCGTTCGTCAAACCGAACGGCATAACCAAAAACTCAGTGACCATAACGAGTCTGAAAGGTGGTCTTCGCTATGTCCTCGTCCCTAATCCTCAACTGATGATACCCTAATCACAAATCAATCTTCGAAAAACAACTCGAACCCTTCAGTTGATCAAAAAGTCGTCATTCATCGGCATAGGATACTTATTTTTCACCGTTACTTGATTCAACTTTCGGTAGTCAATACACAACCTCAAGAATCCATCTTTCTTTTTAGCAAATAAGGCTGAACCTCCCCACGGTGACGTACTCAGGCGTACAAAACCTTGTCAAGCAACTCCTGAAGCTGTACCTTGAGTTCTCATAACTTAGCCGGTGCAAAACGACAAGATGGCATCGAAATAGGAGCAGGTCCTAGAATAAGATAAATAGAAAACTCTACCTCACGACTCGGTGGCAACTCAAACAGATCGTCAGAAAAGACATCTGGATAGTCACAAACCACAGGGGGAAACTCCCCTCAAGCCCCAACCGCTTTATCCAATATAGGAGCAGAAAAGAGAAAATCCAGTTTTCTCCAATTTCGAACAACACCGGGCATGGACACTAAACCGTTGTCCCGATCACCCACAAAACAAAAGTAATCACCCTCAGGCAGGCAAATCGATATCCTCCGTCGATCGCAATCGATAAAGGCACGATAGGTGGCTAGCCAGTCCATCTCTAAGATGATATCAAATGTGGCCATGTCTAGAATGATTAAATCAAACTCTAAACAGCGACCAGTGACCTCCAACTTATAGGATCTACAAACTCGACCCAACATCACATTCCCACCGATCAGAGTCTCAACACATAGCATACTACCCAACGAGTCTGTCTCCAACCCCAATGTACTGCAAAAGCATATGAAATAAAGGAATGCAATGCTCCCGTGCCGATAAGAATAGTGGCCCATGATCTATATACTAAGAAAGTACCTCTGATCACTGATGTAGTAGTTATGGCATCCGGCACGATCGGTGCCTTAGAAAAATTGGGGTCAGTAAGGGCATATACTCTACCCTGCACTGCTCTAGTTTGTCCACCATAACCCTGAACTATCACTTGTCGCACTGACTGTACTGATGCACCCCCGTTTGCAACCCTAGACGTCTGAGCCCCAGGCTGCTAATAAGTCTGTTGTCCATGTGCGAGCAGAACAACTGGTGCTCCTACTGTACTCTGTGCACTCCCTCCTCGAGGATAATTCCAACAAATGTGCCCCAACTGGCCGCACCTAAAACAAATTGGTAGCTCTCTCCCTTGTGACAGAACAGGTACTGAACTTTGAAATTGCCTCCTTTACGGGCACTCCGACGCACGATGCCC
Organism: Heliamphora pulchella; assembly: GCA_032270985.1. Lineage (NCBI taxonomy): Eukaryota > Viridiplantae > Streptophyta > Magnoliopsida > Ericales > Sarraceniaceae > Heliamphora > Heliamphora pulchella. The sequence goes on along the minus strand of JAULJZ010184413.1, from coordinate 14,420 downwards.
TACCCGTCTACATCGATAACAAATGAGCTCTCTCAGCTCTGGCCTTCCCGTTGAAGCCCCTAAGGGTGCTGATGCAGAAAATTGCTACTAGTATGACCCCACAGGATGAGAACTCGGACTAGACAACCTTTAGGGCTTATTCCTGCGCCCCTGAAACTATGCACCTCCTTCGTCCTGCTGGCTTGTCACGCCCTAAACTCTGGGTTACGTGAAACACCTAGAAATAACCACACATAACAGTCAACCCGATGTTACACTCTCAGATAAATACATACATACATGCATTGTATATAATCACCAGCAGGCTTACAATATACGATTCCAACTCCAAAAACATGTAATAACATACATGGTCCAAAAGGAAAAAGAAAAGAAGACTACAGATCTTTCGCCCCTACAGCACCTCCGAATCAACCTACGTGACCGGTACCTGAAAATATTTTAAATCTCACACCGTGAGCAAGAGCTAAGCAAAAACTAAACAAGCATGAAATAGAAGCTAAACATGCTAGAAAAACATTGTGCGGTTTTTGACACACATGAGCCTTGAAAATGGTTTTGAAAACTGTTTTATATCACAACTCATACGAGTCTCAAAGAAAAACAATTGAAAAATGATTTTATATCACGGCTCGCATGAGCCCCAAAAGAAACAGGTATATATATGCAACAGGGATATATATATATCATTCGACTCTCACGAGCCTCAGAGACAGTTTTATAAACCCATGAAAATTTCCACACAACACATACAACCTACACAACACAACACATGCATCTTACGAAAACGCAACACATGCATCATCAGGATCACGTTTCCATTCAACAGACTCACATACACGCATCTTCAGGACCACATTTCCATCCCTCAGAGTCACACACACACATCTTCAGGATCACATTTCCATCCCTCAGATTTTTCACAAGCATCGTCAACTAGAGTCAACGTGTATCGGACCATATTTCCATCCATTATTAACCAGAGTTAACGTTTATCGAATCACATTCGCATCCGTTGTTAACCAGAGTTAACATTTATCAAACCACATTTCTGTCCATTGTTAACCACGCACCCACATACGAATAAAACCAGAGTTTTATATACGTAAGGACCACATATCCATCCCACAGCATGCATGAATAAAATTAGAGCTTTAAATGCACAAAATTGCGTATAACTACTACATTCCACATAACAATGCCACATAACCCGTCACAACATCCCATGCCACACACCCAACATGACCAACCACTTACCGAACGAGACCTACCCAAAGGCCAACTCCAAACCTGCCACAAAATAGTTCTCACCAAAACCCCCTCTCTCCCAAACCACATCACCCCCGAGGATTGACAACAAAGGGAACAAGCCACCACGGCCCCACCACGACCACCAAAACTAGAAACGACCCACACCTCTCTTCATGAGTTCAGTCGACAGAACCCCATAATTCAATCGCCTGAATACCACTAGAGGAGAGCCAGTCGATTAAACCCCATAAATTCAATCGGCCGAAAATCCACAACACAACTACCAAACCAGCAAAACACCCAACACAAGACATTAGTCAACTCGACACCCCCATCCAGAAGACTGAAAAGTTATTAAAACCTAAGAACCCAACACAGAACCAACTCAGTTGACTAAAACCCCAAGTCCAGTTGACTAAACCGCTAAACTGTTGATCCAGTCGACTGAATCACCCAGTTCAGTCGACTAACCCATGGCAAAAATTGACTTCGAGCAACAGGAACAGCCTGCTCAATCCCAGAATCGAAGCATTCAAACTCCCTTTCGACACCCTCAGACATACTCAAGCCCAAGACTACCATAAACCTCGAAAGAAACACTCAAAACCCGATTCCATCTAACCAAAATCAACCAAAAATGATTTATGAACCAAAACCTTAATTATCAAAATAGATGACACTTTTTCATGCTTTTTAAGATGGTAAAAACACACGTGATTACACGTAGCATCCTTATAAGACATGAGAGTCTAAAATCCTACCTCGGTGAGTCAAAAACTTGAAGCTTTAAACCACGTGAAAAAAATGAACTTCGTCAAAATAAAATTTTGTTCAGATGAATGCATAGCCCTCGATGCCAATAGAAAGGATCCGTTGTTTGATTGTCAAAGGCCAAGCCCCAAGCCCCCAAGAAGCTAAAGAGAAGGCAGAGCTTTGGTTTGGAAAAAAAGAAACTTAGTTAAGAAATTTTGAAAATATCTAAAGCTAGATATTTATAAGCTACAAAAATATCTTTTTTTAAAAATTTGCACCATAACACCAAACGGTCTCGGGAACCAACCCCACATGCATATCTAAGCCCGATCATGCATCAAAATGCATGTAAACATGTAATAATGAAAATGATAAATAACGCGCCAAAAAACATCAAAAAAGAAAATAGGTCAGAGTCTCACAACTCTACCCCCCTTAAAGGAATTTTGTCCCCGAAATTCAACAAAAGGCCAAAGGAAAGCGACCGTGTCAATCACAATCAGCACAGGCACGAGAGGTGGTAAGCTAAGTCACTCCTAGGATGCAGCCAAACAAAGTCATGCTCTCGAAACAACGGCTAACTACCTCCAAGACACGGGATCAACAACTCATCCCAACCTCACATCCTCACTAACCGATGTCTCCACACCCAACACACAACCCACAGAGTCCATCACCAACTCTCAAACAGATGACATGTAGAAACATACTGTTCTTGTGTTGATAAGAACACTGGCTTGAAATCAGCATACTCAGGAAGTACCCCTGCTCACAGGAGAAAGATCAGCATCATCAGGTACGATCGGTGCCTTATCAGAACTAGGAGTTGTGAGAACATACTCACGGCCCTACATCATTCTGGCCTGTCCACCACAGCTTGGCACTGTCGACAATCTTATCGATTGAATTGAAGCACCTCGGTCTGTCACCCTAGAAGTCTGTATTGCTGGTTGCTAGTAGCCTCGTTGATCTTGCACTGGCGAGACAACGGGTGCACCTGCCATGCTCGGCACACTGCCTCCCTAAAAGCAGTTCCTGTGAATATGCCCTGACTAGCCACACCTAAAACAAACTAGTGGCTCCCTCTGTTGCGACTAAACTGACACTAAATTCTAGGACTGCTTCGGATGTGGACAATCCGTCACACGATATCCTGGCTACTTACACTAATAACATATCAACTCCATCTGCTCTGGCCTCCCAAACAAAGCCACCGATGGTGCTGGTGTAGAGAACTGCTATCGTGGCCCAGATGGATGAAAACTAGGGCTAGAGGACTTCTGCCTCTTACTGATGTGTTCACCTGTCTGTGCCTCTGTCCCACCCTACAGTGCCCTGACCTCCCTAGAACCCCGAGTCTCAGTTAAAGTGTTCTCAATCCTCGTTGCTGCCTCTGTAAAAACATGCAGCTCCATCCCCGCCACACGCTCGCTAATTGTCGACCTCAAGCCTCGCTCAAACCTCCTCGATCGCAGCTCGTCTGTGCCCACCAACTCCGGTGTAAACTGAGACAGGCTGCTAAACCTGGCCTCGTACTGCACGATGCCCATTGCTCCCTGGGTGAGAGCATAGAACTCCTCTCTGTACAAATTTCTCGAAGAAGCCAGGAAGTATTTCTTCAGAAAGACCCCCGTGAAAGCTGTCCATGTACCCTCTATAGTGTTTTTGGCATATTTTCACCACTCGTGAGCTTCACCTCTCAACTGAAAAGTGGAAAAAGAAACCTGTAATTCATCCTCAACTATATGCAGTGTGTTAAGGATCTGGGTCACCATCTCCAACCACTCTGTTTCTACAGTAGGATCAGGATCCCCAACAAAGATTGGAGGGTCCATACATCTGAACTCCCACATCGCCGTCGTCGCCCTCACCTCAGGCTAACACATAGCCACATATGTTCATGCTAAACAAACCCCACATACTGAGGAGAAGTAACAAGAGTGGCGCGTCAATTTGGATAACCTACATAAATTCCTTGCTAGAAAACACATTGGCCAAACACATTTCTAACTCGGCTTCCAAGCTTGTTAACCCAAACGCCTGAATGTAAAACTAATTAATCATAAGGTTCAACCCCCATGCTCACATACATATAACATTCTCATGCTTAACATGCTAACACATTAATGTTATTAAAACATCGAAACACATGCAGTCAAGCACACGTAATCAACCTCACACTGTGATGAACCCTCTTTCCATGACTCTTAGATATTCAAACCCAGAGCTCTTATATCAAGTTGTCCAGCCCCAAACTTTGGGTCACGTGAAATGCCCAGAAATAACCACACATAGCACTCAACTCGATGTTACACACTCAGATAAAAATATACATGCATTTGTATATAATCGCCAACATGCTTACAATACGCGATTCCAACACCAAAAACATATAATGGCATACATGGTCCAAAAGAAAACATAAAAGAAGACTACAGATCTTTGGCCCCTTCGGCACTTCCGAATTAACCTACGTGCTTCGTACCTGAAAAATATTTCAAATTTCACACAGGGAGCAAGAGCTCAGCAGAAATAGACAAGCATGAAATAGAAGCTAAACATGCTAGAAAAATATTGTGCGGTTTTTGACTCACACAAGCCTTGAAAACGATTTTGAAAACGATTTTATATCACAACTCATACGAGTCTCAAAGGAAAACATTTAGAAAACGATTTTATATCACAGCTCACATGAGCCCCAAAAGAAAGAGGTATATATATGCAACATGGATATATATATATATATATATATATATACATATATATATATATATCGTTCGACTCTTATGAGCCTTAGAGACAGTTTTATAAACCCATGAAAATTTTCATGCAACATATGCAACCCACACAACGCAACACATGCATCATCAGGATCACATTTCCATCCCTCAGACTCACGTACACACATCTTAAGGACCACATTTCCATCCCTTGGAGTCACACACGCATGCATCTTTAGGATCACACTTTCATCCCTCAAATTTTTCACAAGCATCGTCTACCGAAGTCAACGTGTATCGAACTATATTTCCATCCATTGTTAACCAGAGTTAACATTTATCGAACCACATTTTCTTCCATTGTTAACCAGAGTTAGCATTTATCGAACCACATTCTCATCCATTGTCAACCACGCACCCACATACGAATAAAACCAGAGTTTTATATATGTAAGGACCACATATTCGTCCCACAACATGCATGAATAAAACTAGAGCTTTAAATGTACAAAAGCACGTATAACTACTACGTTCTACATAACAACGTCACATAACCCGTCACAACATCCCATGCCACACACCCGACATGACCAACTACTTACCGAACGAGACCTACCCGAAGGCCAACTCCAAATCTGCCACAAAATAGTTCTCACCAAAACCCCCTCTTCCCCCAAACCACATCATCTCTGAGGGTCGACAACAAAGGGAACAAGTCACCACGACCCACACCCCTCTTCATGCGTTCAGTCGATAGAACCCCATAATTCAATCCCCTGGATGCCACTAGAGGAGAGTCAGTTAATTGAACCCCATAAATTCAATCGGTCAAAAAGCCACAACCCAATTGCCAAAATAGCAAAACGCCCAACACGGGACATCATTCAACTGGGCACCCCCATCCAGTTGACTGAAAAGTTACTGAAAACCTAGAACCCAACACAGAACCAACTCAGTCGACTGAAACCCTAGGTCCAGTCGACTGAACCACCCAGTTTAGTCGACTAACCCGTGGCAAAAATTGACTCTAAGCTACGGGAACAGCCCGCTCATACCTGGAATCAAAGCATTCAAACTCCCTTTTGACACCCTCGGACATACCCAAGCCCAAGACTACCACAAAATCTCGAAAGACACTCAAAATCAGATTCCATCCAACCAAAATCAACCAAACATGGTTTATGAACCAAAACCCAGTTTATCGAAATAGAAAACACTTTTTCATGCCTTTCAAGATAGTTAAAACACACATAATTACACGTAGCACCCTTATAAAACATGTGATTCTAAGATCCTACATCGGTAAGTCAAAAACTTGATGCCTCGAACCATGTGAAAAACTAAACTTCTTCAAAATAAATTTTCGTTCGGATGAATGCGTAGCCCTTGGTGCCAATAGCAAGGATTCGCTGTCCGATCGTCAAAAGCCATACCCCGGGCCCCCAAGAAGTTAGAGAGAAGGCAGAGCTTTAGTTTGGAGAAAAAGGTACTTTGTTGAAAAGTTTTGAAAATATCCTTTAAAAATATCTAAAGCTAGATATTTATAGGCCACAAAAATATTTTTTTTTTAAAATTTGCACCATAACGCCCAACGACCCCAAGAACTAACCCCACATGCATATCTAAACCCGATCATGCATTAAAACGCATATAAACGTGCAATAACAAAAATAATAAACAACGCACCAAAAAATGCTGAAAAAGAAAATAGGTCAATGCCTCTCATCTAGGGTATTTTGCACAGTAATTGTTGTTTTCACCAATTCTGTAAAGATGCGCTTCCTGAATGTCGCCACTCGATCTCGGATCGTGGGGCTCAAACCCCTTTCAGACCTCTTTGTACGAAACTCATCTGCAACTACAATCTCTTGTGCAAAACGGGATAAACTGATAAACTCTACCTCGTACTGAACCACAATCATTAACCCCTGGGTAAGAGAAAGGAACTCCTCCCAATAAAGATCTCTCAAGGACTCGAGAAAGTACTTCTCTAGAAATACCTTTGTAAAAGCATCCCATGTCCCTCCCACTATAGCTCTGGCAAACTTCCACCACTCATGGGCATCCCTTCTCAGCTGGAATACAGCGAATGCAACTCTCAGATATCCTCCACTATCTATAGCGTATCCAGAATTCTAGTCACAAGCTCTAACCATTCTGTGGCCACCTTGAGATTGGGATCCCGACAAAAGTAAGAGAGTCAAGATGTCAAAACTCACGCATCGCGATAGTCGCTCTCAGTTCAGGTACTCTATCCCTCCCTGTAGCTGCCTCAGCTAGCTGATGGATGAAGCCTACCATCTCACGTAGAAAATCTACCCCATTTACAGGTCCTTAGGGAGCATTAGCATCGCCAGCATTAGGGATTAGCACATCTATCGAAGGAGCGAAGCACCTACTTGCGCAAGATTTTTGGACTTTTACCGAGGAGTAATGGCGGCTTAAATACACACGCACTATCATCGCACATCTATCGAATCATTAAAAATTAACACATAGCTCGACTATGAAAACATTTAAAACCATACATTAATCATGTACAAAACATCCAATAGACATCTGCTACCTCATCCATTAACCATGAAGACCAAATAACATTTTCAAAGTGTTTCCACCGTTCTACCAAAACGTTTAAAAATCGAGACTCAACCCCAAGGGTTAGCTCTAAGTCTCCAAAAGTTAGGTTTTCATAACTTCACATAAATCCTTTTGTTTTCAAACCACCTTTTTCAAAATCACGAACATCCACACGTCCATCAACATATAATAAACCATAAGAAAGTGTAAAGCATGCTTTTACCCAAGCAATCATGGTTTATACACAAAAATCTAATATTTATAGCATTTTCAAATGGTAGAAAAGCATATACTCGCATGTAGCACCCTTTAACAATAAGATAATCTAGGATCCTACCTCGTTGAGTTAAAACTCAAAATTTTTAACCCCAATGAAAAATGAACGTTGTCGAAACAAGATTTCGTCTGGATGAAAATGCGAAGCCCTCGGCAAGGATAATAAGGATCCGCTATCCGATCGCCAAAACATAAATTTTTGTGCTAGGCTGTCACTGCTCGAGCGAACAGGGCATCGCTTGAGCGGTCCCTACCAATATAACACACTGCCACACCCCCACTCGAGCAGACAAGCCACCGTTCGAGCGGCCATCGCTGGGTGAAAACCCAAGCAAAGAAACGAAACCAAACCCCCGCATGCATAACACATATATGTAAACATACTATTCTATACAACGATTAAAACGATAACCAACACGTCAAATATACATGCGAAAATAAAAAGAAACTGAGTCTCACAGTTTTTCGTTGATTTATGCATTAGAAACAGCATTAAAAATAAGTTAAAAGTAGCCCAAAAAAGGGAAAAAACAGCCCACCACCGGTGGCTTTGCCGGTAGCTTTTCGAGGCCAATTTTGCTAATTTTTTGAGACGTTTTTAGACTATTTTGAGCAGGTTTTTAGGCATCAAATAGTAGAAAATATACCTTGAAATACTGTCCAAAAATCATTAAAAAAATAGGCCAAAACAGGGCAGAAAAAACAAGCAACGGCGGTAGCAACCAGCGGTGTAGCAATAGCGCTGTTCGGGGCTATTTTGGGGCTTTTTCAAAACTATTTTCGAGGTGTTCTTTGAAGCATTATCTTACTGGATATCAATGCTATTTTCTAAAAAAAATTAGCAAAAACACCACTGAAAAAAGCCCAAATGGGCGGCAAAAAGCGACGATAGCACTGGGCAACGACGTTTTTGGGGCTGTTTTCGACCATTTTCAAAACTATTTTTGTTTTATTTTTTGACTGAAAAATACTACTTTTCGATAGCGCCATTTTTTAGAAAAAATGGTGTCGAAAATGGAGCTCGAGAGTGGCGGCAAAAGCTACCTAAAGGTGGCAACAAGGTGGCACTGACGATGGTGTTGTGACCGACGGTAGTGGTGGTTGTCTGAGCAATCTTAGCTCAATGTTTCTGATATGATTTGATACTAATATGATATATTTGTATATATCAAAGTGTATTAAAGAATCCTAATGCAATCAGGATAGAGGGAAGTTGACTCGAATAAGAATTATTACAGCCTATTTTCAACAGGAGATTGAAACTATTCAAAGTTTTATATTGATCATAAAATCGAGATATATACATAACTTGCATTTAAATTCATATGAACTGCGTGGATGATATATATCTGTTTTATATTTTTTTGTTAATTTAATTAATTTAAAATTTTTAATTTTAATTTAATATTTTGCAATGAAAAATAAAATTAAGTTTTTTTAATAAAATTTTTTAATTAAATGAAAACATTTTAGATATTTTATTTTTTACAAAATATCTTTAAAAACGTGAAAATTAATTCTAAATTTTCAATTAATTAAATAAATAAATATTTAACCTAAATAAATTATTATTTTTTTAAAAATGTGTAATGAAAAATAAAATTATTAAATATCTTTTATCACTACCTTAGCTAAAAAACTAAATAAAAAATTGTCCATTTATTAAATTTTATTTGTTATGCATTAAAACACGAAAAAATAAATTTACAAACAGAAATCTTTGGAATCGTGTACACAGAAATATGTTTGATTCTTTCAGATTGTGTGATTTTTAAAATTAATAAATTTATTTTAATTAAATAAATTTGTATAACCCTCAAGAATATTTTAAAAATCTAAGTGAAAGAGAAAATTTTTTCATAGATAAATCTCGCGGTCTCCATCACAAGTTTGTAGGCGATGTAATTAAATCCTACGTGTTGGCAGTAAGGCCTTCCTCCCCATCAAACAGATTAATTGTGATATTACCAGTACAAACATCTTTTAGAAATAATTCTGAATAATTATTAGTGTGGACCACTTCTCTATCAGAAGGGTTCATTGCGAAGCGATTGATTTGGAATTAGATGATAGTTAACACTTAACTGTATATAATAATATCATCTCCATCTAAGTCACTGCTATTATATATTGGACCGAAACTATGTCAGTTATTTAATTTTATTTGATAGGATTAGCTGCTCAGATAATAAAATTAAAAGAAATTGGGCCTGTTTGGGCAAACGATGGATAGTAGACGTTTTTCAATCGAGGCATGCTATTTACGGGAAACCAGGTTGCTGGCGAATTAATTTTAAAATAGTAGAGAAAATAAAATTAAAATAAATTCAAAATTATGCTTATCATAATTAACGGTTATTTTTAATTATGTGATTCTCATGATTAAAATGGCTTTCAATTCACTCACAGTTACACATAAAGAAAACAAAGTAATTGAACCAAGTTTTGTTGACCGAAAAAGTAACTTGAATATAACTTTAACTATCAAAGATATTCCTTCAATGTCAGAAAATGTGTTTATTTCTAAAAAACATTCTTCCTCTGGACCGAAAGATATAAAGAAAAAAAAGGTTAAAAAACAAGGTAACACGATTTCTAAGGTAGTTAGTGGGCTACAAACTGGTGTAAAAATACTGAAAGGCTGCTATTTTCACTACAATTAGATACGGCACTAGAAAAAGTAATGTCCAGTTTATCTCAACAAATTAAACAATCAAGGTAATTTCTGTTCACTGGTTGTAAAAACATGTTTATCGGTGTTATCTATCGGAACCTGGTGTATAGATACGGGAGCCACTAATCATATCTGCAATTCATTACAGGGGTTCTAGAAAACCTAATAACTTAGTGATGAATAGATTTACCTATATATGGGCAATAGTACAAATGTGACAGTAGTTGCAGTGGGAGAAGTCACTCTCAATTTTGGTAGAGATCAAGTTTTAATATTGAGAGATTGTCTTTATGTACCTACCATTAGAAGGAACTTAATTTTCGTTTCTGAATTGGCTAAAGATGGATATTTGGTTTACTTTAATAACTCTATGGTTATTAAGGATAATAAACGGGTTACCTGTTCTGGTACATTAGTTGATGATTTTTATATTATTACTTCAATCTCTCCTACACTGCAACTGACTAAATTGAATAAAACTTCTAATTTACCATATAAGAGAATGTTTCCTTCTTTAATGAACCAGACGTTTCTTTGGCACTTACGCTTGGATCATATTAATTTAAAAATGATAAAGAGACTGGTAAAGATGGACCTTTGAGTTCATTGAAACTGAAAGCATTTTTAGTCTGTGAATCTTACTTAGAGGGCAAGATGACCTAGAGGCCCTTTTCAGCTAAAGATTATAGAGCTAAAGAACTGTGGAAACTGGTTCATTTTGATGTGTGTGACCCTATGTCAATCCAGGCAAGAGGTGGCTTTGAGTACTTCATCAATTTTATTGATGACTGCTCAAGGTATAGATACATTTACCTAATGCATCTTAAGTCTAAATGCTTTGAGAAATTCAAAGAATTCAAGGCGGAGACGGAAACGCATCTAGGTAAAAGTATCAAATCACTACGATTCAATCGTGGTGGAAAACACCTCTTTGGAGAGTTTACAAATTACTTGTCATCAAAAGGGATTATATCACAGTTGACTACACCGGGCACCCCACAACAGAATGGTGTAGCAAAAAAAATAAGACTCTTATGAAGATGGTAAGGTCCAAGATGAGTTATTCAAGTTTACCCGATTCATTTTGAAAACTCGCATTAGAGACAGTGAATTACATTCTGAACTTGTTACCTTCTAAGTTAGTACCTTTTACTCTCACAGAATTGTGGACCGGGCATAAGTCTAGTTTGAAACACGTCTAGTTTTAATGGTATCTAGTACATATTCTAAAAGGCAACACGGGTAAGTTAGAACCGAGGACAGAAGTCTGTTTCTTTGTGGGGTATCTCAAGGAAACGAATGGTGATCTATTTTATAATCCTTAGGATCAGAAGGTTATTGTTAGCACTAATATCCGATTCTTAGAAGAGGATTATATTATGGATCAAAGGCCCAAAAGTAAAATAGTTCTAGAAGAACTAAGTGGAAATACCAGTAGAACGGAAGAAGAATCACAAGTCACTGATATCTTATTGCCTCGTCGTAGTGCGAGAATTATCGAGATAGGTGCAAATCATGAACAAGGTACTAATGCACAGGGTTCATATTCTGCGCAATGTGTTACTATACTGCTAGTATACAGACACAGGTAGTGCCTTGTCGTAGTGGGAGGGTTGTTCATCAACCTGATCGGTATATGTTCTTGGTAGAGTCTTTTGATAGGATCTCCACAGAACTAGATATCAAATCTTATAACTACAATGAAGCACTCCAAGACAAAGATGCAGATCTTTGGCAAAAGGCTATGAATTCAGAGATGAAATCTATGTATTCTAATCAGGTCTGAAAACTTGTAGAACCATCCAAAGGGATAAAATCCATTGGATACAAGTGAATCTATAAGAGAAAGAGAGGAGCAGATGGGAAGGTTAAAACCTTCAAAGCTAGGCTTGTTGTAAAAGGGTTCACTCAAAAAGAAGAGATCGATTATGAAAAAACTTTTTTGCCTGTAGCCATGCTTTAGTCTATCCAGATTCTCTTATCCATTGCTGCTCATTTCGATTACGAAATTTAGCAAATTGATGTCAAGATAGCTTTTCTTAACGGAAGTCTTGATGAGTGTATCTATATGGTACAACCATACGGATTCATTACGAAGGGTTAAGAGCACATGTTGTGTAAGATTAAGAGTTCCATTTACAGATTTAAGCAGGTATCAAGATCTTGGAATACTCAGTTTGATCAAGCTATAAAGTGTTATGATTTTGATCAAAGTCTAGATGAGTCCTGTGTGTACAAGAAGCGTGACGGAAGTGTAATGGTCTTTTTAGTACTTTATGTAGATGATATCTTACTTATCTGAAACGATGTGAGAGCATTATCTATAGTAAAAGTATGGTTATCTAGACAGTTCGATATGAAGGACATGGGAGAAGCCAGTTACATCTTTGGGATTAAGTTTATGCGAGATTAGGAACAAAGAATCTTGGGCTTATCACAACCAAAATATATCGATAATATCCTTACTCATTTTCCCATGCAAGATTTCAAGAAAAGATTTCTCCCTTTTAGACATGGAATCACTCTATCTAAGGATCATTGTCCTAAGTGTTGGAGGCAATACTGCAAATATCACTATTTTTGTAAAACGATTTTTGGTAAAAAATTAACTGGACGGGAAAACGCCGAAACGGGCTCCAGATAAAAATTTTGATGTCGAACGATCAAAAATAAACCCGTGAAACCAAAGTTAATTTAAAAGAATACCTTTTGCCGATCTAATCTTCAACTACGACTTGATTCCGAGTTGAAGCTCCAGTCAGATCTTCTACTGTATTCCCTTACGCGATCTTCGAACGTAGTGTGGGCTACGATCCTCCGAGAACTCGTACCAGTAGAACCCCGATATCTTTCATCTTTCAAAACAAAATATGATATCTCTGATATATGATATATGAACTATCAATCTCAAAATGGTTCAGTCTACCAGCGTATATATAGGGCTACAGCAGAGACCTAGGGAGTAATTATGAGTTAGACTTCTAGTGAAATACAAACACCTGCCAGCGATTTCTACAATTAAGGAAAGACGCATAGTAGTATCTACAATTATGGAAAACCAACAGCAGTTTCTGCAATTTTCATAAAATACTGAATTACAGTGCACACCACTAAAGAACTATAATTGCACTCTGACCCATAATCTCAAGACCTTCTTGCATTGAGCTCATGTTATTAAATGCTTACCATTTCTCCCCACATTAAGATTCTCGATACCCGCTAATTAAATTTAATTATTGACAATTTAATTTAATCGGCATCTTGATATTCCTTATGCCCTTCCGCTTAACTTATTTGACCGCCAGATAATTAAATCCACCTGCAAAGTTTGTCCCGGTCAAAACTTATTAAGCATCCTTAAGGAGGTATCGTCAATCCCGATCTTCGGAACGTGAATTCCGTCAATAATTAATATTTGCCATATAAATAATACCGCTATCCAACTCACTGAAAATATAGACTTATATAAGATCGTATTCTCTAATGAATCAAAATAACGAATATTAAATATACGCAAATTAATAATTATTTCAGAATTAAAAGAATAAGCACTATTCATAATAACATTGGGGTGTGAATAAATTTATATAGTCAGTAGTTAGTATAAAATTAATTACTCCAAATGTCCCGTTCAATACACACAAAGTGTATTGGCACAGAGAGTCGGAACAATAGACGACGCTATTATTTGTTTCCCATAACCAAGACAGGGTTACTAAAACTCTGTGCCACAGTAGTACCGATGGTATATCCATTTCCATCTAAACTGTGAACATAAAACTTATATTATGCAATAACCTAAAATCTGATCTTCTGTGTGCAAGCCGTACTCTACATACCAAATTAAATATTATACAGAATATTGGACATCTATGCATATTAAAGAAATGATACACATACATTGCTCATAAAGATTCTCATAAAATAAAAAACTAATTTTATTAAAATTACATTAAATACTAAAAACATAATTTTCAGTATAACAACCCTAACAATCTCCCACTTATACTCAAAACTATGTTGCTATACATCTGACTCATATGCCCTCTACATGACTATCAAAAGTCTTAGCCGATAAACTCTTTGTAAAAGGATCTGCAAGGTTGTCTCCTGATGCAATCTTGGTCACAGCAACATCACCTCTCTATACAATTTCTCGTATCAGGTGA
>JAULJZ010184402.1:0-21924 GCA_032270985.1 Heliamphora pulchella | reverse complement strand
TGATCCCTCACGTAGCCCTTTATACGCACGGATATTTTTTTCTATCGGTTTCGGTAATTATTTAATTTAATTTGAATGTCAGTTTTGCCGCCGAGAACATTCCGGGATTAAGTTAATAATGGAGGGCGGTATTAGAATTTGGCACCCCTAGGGATCACTCCCTAGGTGGCCGGCCCTAATAGAGGATAGGAGGTTGTTGTATGGAAAAATATATCTCCTCCTTGGTTTTAGGATAGAGAGATATAGTTTTCAAGGATATCTCAAGTGATATATTAAAATTAATCTCAAGGAGCCAAAAACAAACCTAATCCCTAGCCCTAGCCGCCGCCCACTTCACTCTCCCATTGTGAATTCATTTTTTCTTTGAGAGAGAGGTGGGAGATAGAAACCAAAAGGAGGAAAACACGAAGATCCGGATCAGTGCCCACTTGCCAGGATCGTCGTGTGCGTTGGGACATACGTCAGAAGATCATTGGGTCATCTCGGATCGTTGTTCTGCATCAAAGAAACATGTTCAAGTTTCTTGAAGGTATATTTAATCATAATATATCAGTTTATTGTTATTATTTTTCATGAAAAATGCATGCGCCGTTTTTTACGGTCATAGCGCCGGTTCTTAATTTTTCTTCCGCATTCCAACAGATCCGACCGTGGTGGAGAATACCTCTTTGGAGAGTTTAAGAACTACTTGCATCAGAGGGGCTTACATCCCAATTGACTACACCTGGCACTCTACAACTGAATGGTGTAGTAGAAAGAAAAAATATGACTCTTATTGAAATGGTAAGGTCCATGATGAGTTGTTCAGATTTACCCGATTCGTTTTTGGGACTCGCTTTAGAGTTAGCGGCCTATATTCTGAACTTGGTACCTTCTAAGTTAGTACCTTCTACTCCCATAGAATTGGGGTTCGGGCGTAAGCTTAGTCTGAAACACATTCGGATTTGGGAGTGTCCAGCACATGTGTTGAAAGGGAACGCGGGTAAGTTGGAGCTGGGGATAGAAATTTGTTTCTTTGTAGGGTATCCCAAAGGATCGAAGGGTGGTCTATTTTATAATTATAAGGATCATAAGGTCATTGTTAGCACCAATGCCTGATTCTTGGAAGAGGATTATACTGTGGATTACATGCCCAAAAGCAATATTATTTTGGAAGAATTGAGAGGAAATACTAGTAAAATGGAAGAACAAGTCACTAATATCCCATTATCTCGTCGTATTGGGAGGATTATCGGGATAGGTGCAAATTAAGAACAGGGTGCTAAAGCACATGGTTCTGATTCTGCACAGCGTGTTACTACTAGTACACAGATACAGGAAGTGCATCGTCGTAGTGGGAGGGTTGCTCATCAAGCTGATAAGTATATGTTCTTGAAAGAGTCTTTTGACAGGATCTTGGCAGAAGTAGATACCAAACCCTGTAACTACAATGAAGGACTTCAAGATAAAGATGCAGATCTTTGGCAAAAGGCTATGAATTCAGAGATGGAATCTATGTATTCCAATCAGGTTTGAAAAATTGTAGAACCACCTGAAGGAATAAAACCCATTGGATGGAAGTGGATCTATAAGAGGAAGAGAGGAGTAGACGGGAAGGTTGAAACCTTCAAAAATAGGCTTGTTGCCAAAGGGTTCACTCAGAAAGAAGGGATCGATTTTGAGGAAACCTTTTCGCCGGCAGACGGATTCATTGCAAAGGGCCAGGAACACATGTTGTGTAAGCTTAATAGATCTATTAATGGATTTAAGCAGGTATCGAGGTCTTGCAACACTCGATTTGATCAAACCATTAAGTCTTATGATTTTAATCAAAGTCTAGATGAGTCCTGTGTGTACAAGAAGCATGGTGGAAGCATGGTGATCTTCCTAGTACTTTATATAGACGATATCTTGCTCATCGAAAACAACGTGGGGGCATTATCTACAGTTAAAGTATGGTTATCTAGGCAGTTTGATACGAAAGAGTTGGGAGAAGCCAGTCACATCCTTGGGATTAAACTTATGCGAGATCGAAAACAAAGAATATTGGGCTTATCACAATCAAAATATATCGATGATATCCTTACTCATTTTAGCATGTAGGATTCCAAGAAAGAGTTTCTCTCTTTTAAGCATGCAATCACTCCATCCAAGGATTAGTGTCCTAAGACACCTGATGAGATAGAGAAGATGAATGCAGTTTCTTATGCTTCGGTAGTAGGAAGCCTTATGCATGCTATGCTTTGCACTAGACCCGACATCTACTTTGCCGTTGGCATGGTTAGCAGATATCAGTCTAACTTAGGGTAGGACGATTGGACTACGATAAAGAATATAACTAAGTACCTGAAAATGACTAAGAATTATATGTTGGTTTACCAGGCAAACAGTCTAGTACCTCTGGGGTACAAAGACTTAGATTTTCAGTCAGACATAGAGCTTATATCAAGAGACAACCTTGCAGATCTTTTGTAAAGAGCTTACCGGCTAAAACTTTTGATAGTTATGTAGAGGGCATGAGAGTCAGATGTATGGCAGCATGGTTTTAAGTATAAGTGGGAGATTGTTACGGTTGGTATACTGAAAATTATATTTTTAGTATTTAATTTTTTTTAATAAAATTAATTTTCTATTTTATAAAAAAATTTATAAGCAATGCATGTGTATCATTTATTTAATGTTATGCATAGATATCCGATATTCTGTATAGTATTTAATCTGGTGTGTAGAGTGCGGCTTGCACACAGAAGATCAGATTTTATGTTCTTACAGAATATAAGATTTATGTTCACAGTTTGATAGAAATAGACATACGATCGGTACGACTGTAGTACAGAGTTTTAGTAGACCTGTCTTGGTTACGGGAAACAGATAATAGTATTGTTTATTGTTCTGACTCTCTGTGCTAGTATACTTTGTGTGTACTGAACGGAACATTTGGGTAATTAATTTTATATTGACTATATGACTTAATTCACACACCCAAGGTTATTTTGAATAGTGCTTATACTCTTAATCTTGAAATAAATATTGATTTACATATATTTAATAATCGTTATTTTGATTCATTAGAGAGTATGATCTTATATGGGTCTATATTCTCAGTGAGTTGGATAGCGGCATTATTTATATGACAAATATTAATTATTAACGGAATCCACGTCCCGAAAGATCGGGATTAACGATACCCCCTTAAGAAAGCTTATAAGTTTTGACCGGGCTAAACCCTGCAGATGGATTTGATTATCCAATGGTCAATTAAGTTAAGTGAAAGGTTTAAAGCAATATCAAGATGCCAATTAAATTAAATTGTCGGTAATTAAATTTAATTGGCTGGTATCGAAAATCTAAACGTGGGGAGAAATGGTAAGCATTTAATAACATGAGCTAAATGTTATATGGTCTTGAGATTATGGGACAGAGTACAATTATAGTTTTTTAGTGCTGTGAACTATAATTCAGTGTTTTATAGAAATTGTAGAAACCACTGCTGGTTTTCCATAATTGTAGATACCACTATGAGGTTTGCTTAATTGCAAAAACCGGTGATACATATCAGTCTTCCACTGGAAGTCTTACTCATAATTACTCCCCAGGTTCCTGCTGTAGCCCAATAAATATGCGGGTAGGTTGAACCAATTTCATAACTTGTCTTCTAAGACTAAAGCTGTCCTGGTTCTGCCGGTATGAGTTCTCAGAGGATTATATCCCACACTATATCCTGAAATCGCATAAGTGAATACAGTAGAAGATCTGACAGGAGCTTCAACTCTGATTCAAATCGTAGTTGATGATTCGACTAGTAAAAAGATATTCTTTTAAATTAACTTCGGATGCACGGGTTTTATTTTAATCACTTATCATCAAAAGTTTTATCAGGAGCCCATTTTGGCGATTGCCTGTCTAGTTAATTTTTTCCGTTAATCGTTTGCAAAAACAAAGATCTTGACAATTTTGCCTCTAACACCTTGAATCCGGAAGTAAAGTCCAGGCGGTAATGTCTTTGGCTACATTTTTTTATCACTTGTAAGGGTCCATATAGCGCGGAAAGGCCTCTAGTTTTCTCCATGTGCACATGTGTTCTGGATAAATTCTAGCATACACCCAATCTCCTACATGGGAACCCTGGCATTCTGGGCGGCCGTAGTAAATAGCGGTATCAATAGACTTGTTCTCATCAAACTCGAGCGGAGGTGCCTCAAGCTGATCATACAGAAAAGCAATCGCCCCTTCTTCTTCATCATCATCGTTGTCCTCATCCTCATTGTCATCGTCATCGACATCATAATTTGCCTCATTCGGTTCTTCGTCCACATCTATCTCATCATTCTCATCTTATGGGCTTGCCTGCCAATCTTTTGGGAAAACCCAAGCAAAGGGAACGACATCAATAGGGTCTTGTTCCCGCACCGGTACCTCTTTAGGGTCTTTTTCTAGGTCAGAGTCTTCTTGTTCGAGCGCTTGCTGCAGTTCTCCAGCTAGATCAACGTTGGATTCCATCCTAGATAAAGAAAGACTAGGGAAAGAATCATAAGGTAAAAAAATTTTAAGTTGTTAAAATTATAGGTGATAAATTAAAAGTATAGATACTCTACAGAGATTCTACGCTACAGAACTCATAGTCTCCCATATTCCATGGCCTGAAGGTTCATTAAACCTAGGCTCTGATACCAATTGTGACGCCCCATCTTTCGGGCACGTCAATGCATACGTAATTATAATTAAAGAAAATATTTTAGCCATTCATTCATGGTTGCATATAATTAGTACTACATTATTAAGAGTTCAGAACTGTTCAAAATACATAGCGAATATAGTTTCACAAAAGATTCAACAAAAATTACAATAAACTCGCGAAATCTGAACAAAAAGCACAAAAAGGGTGAACTTCAAATTCTTTAATTTCATTGACGGGGTCGACTGGTTCCTGCCACTCACCTTGCCCTTCAAAACCTCTTTCTCCTTTGGGTGTGACTTCTTCGAAGAGTTCTTCTTCCTCACCTGTCGCACAATACCATGAGCCAAAGCCTAAAAGCAAACTCCCTAAACTTTCTAACCAAAATCAGAACAAAATATTCTACAATGCATATCATATAACACCCAGTACAATTTATAGTCAAGGAGACATATAAATTTGACAATTATAGCAAGGCAAGCATATATAAAAAGACGTATACTAGTGTGTGATGCAAATGAATGCGATGCAAATGCCCAACCCGCCATATACCCAGAATCGTAACACGAATTCCATGCCGGCCTTTTAAGGGTATTTTTGTTATTTTTATTGTTATTTTATCTGTGATGCCCCGTCCTCCGAGCATGTCGGGGCATACATAAGTATTCTAACCATTCATTCATATTTAGATATCATAAATATTACATCATTAAGAGTTTTAAATTGATTAAAAGTACATAAAGATTACAGTTTTTCCAAAGAATTTAACAAAAATTACAATACACCTGTGGAAACTAAACAAAATGAACAAAAGGTAAAAATCCAATTCTTTAGCTAGCATTGTCGGGGTCTATTGGCTCCTACCACTCACTCTATTCTTCAATTCTATCTTCTTCTTTGGGGGCGACTTTCTCAAAGAACTCATCACACTCACCTATGGCACAGATGCCATGAGTCAAAACCTAAAAGAAAATTTCTTAAACCATCTAACAAATTCACAACAAAATATCCTACAATACATATCGTATAATACCCAATACAATTTAAGGCCAGAAAGATAGATAATTTAACATTTACGGCAGGGCAAGCATATATAAGAACAATTATGCCAGTGCGTGATGCAAATGAATTCGATGCAAGTGCCCATCCCAACTTTTATCCCGAAATAAAAACAGGAGTTCCTCTTTAAGACTTATTTCTATTGCTTGTATGGACTTATTATCATTGCTGCCTCAAGAACTTATTGTCATTGCCGTGATGGGACTTGTTGTCATTGCCGCCTCAGGGACTTATTGTCAATGCCGGGATGCGACTTTATGTTATTGTCGCCTTAGGGACTTATTGTCATTGTTGTGATGGAATTTTATATTATTGTTGCCTCAGGGACTTATTTCCATTGTCGTGATGGGACTTTATAGGGTTACCCACATTAAAAACTAGGATGCTCACTTAGTATCAACCCAAGGTCTAAATTACTAAAACTTGAGTGCTAGTGACGAACCCGTGGTACCCAACAGTATTCATAAATAATAAATCTTTTTTTGAACATCGGAGACACACCCAGGGTGCTTAGAGGGAATTTATCTCAAAATAATTACAAAAATAGCTACTAGGGACGCCATAGACTAGGAGCAGAGAAAAGAATAATTTCAATATAATCCAACCCATCACGACAGATACGGAAAGGACTCCAATAAGCCAAGATGAAAATGTAAGAATGATTATGATGTATAATATGCTTCTCGTGTACAATTGATAATAGCATAACATCATGGTATAGCACAAGGTACAACTCACTAAAGCATAAAGTACAAATATACGAAGCATAATCAACAATTCATGTGATATGGTTCTAACCTATCGGCATGATTTCTAATAATCAAATTGTTAATTTCATACGCCAATCACTCACATAAATAATTTAAAGTCCATATGTTCAAGTTTCGTAAAGTAACACGTCACTCACACACTTTGCCAAATTTAGGTAAATGTTTAATTGTCAAATTTAAAGTTACGACAGTGTTTTGAGGTACGTAGACATGGATTTAATTTCTAAATTTTGAACACAAATTAGATAAAAATATTTCTTATGACTTTCATATTTAACACTAAGGTCCGATCCAAGGGAAAAAAGGTCATTTATTTTAATTTAGTGAAAACCATTCAGCACTTTACAGAAAAAAACTGAGAATTCGAGCCTCTATTGGCTACGGGTTTGGGGCATCAATTCAAGGGATATGGGTCTGATATTTGGGAAAGTTTTAGTTTAATGTGTTCCCTACATGTTTCATATTTTGTGCTAAGGCTATTTGTTTTTAACAATTTGATGAATTTGGCCACGTTATAAAATGCGTTCAGTCAGCCTAAAAAGGGTCTGCAAAATAGGTTTTTAACAGAGAATGCTCAAAACTTTTGGGGGTCCATCCGAGGGTATTTTGGGCTGATTTTTGCTCAGTATTTAGTTTGATATGTTAGTTACATTTTTCATGAAAACCACTTTCGGATTTGGAAATTAAAAACTTAGGTTTTTGGTCCCACAAAAATGTGTGATAGAGAGCTCTGTCAGTCACTAAATCACAATAGTGACTTTAGGAAGGGTTTTGACCTACCACAACTTAATATTTTTGGCTCATATTTGGTGGACAATACGATAAACATGTTCTCTACAATTTTTATGTTTTGACCTATGCTCATTTCTCACTCTAACTTAAGATTAATTGGTCTGAAATATGACACTCTTTTGAAAGAGAACTTACAAATATAGGTCTCGACATGAAAATCATTTTTAGATCATTTTTCTACAATTAGTTATGGTATTTTAAAGTTCATGGAAGAAAGTTCGCATTCCCAAAAAATCAAGTTGTTTAGGGTTTTGATAACTTAGCTTATGTTGGGTTAATTTTTTATGTATTTTCTTTGCATGAATTTCATATGCTCATACACACCAAAACTCCAGAATATATTCAAGACATAAAACTAAAAAATATTTACATGCAAGCACATGCAAGACTTAACCTTACACAAACAGTTCACAATCTACTCCTACGACGCCTTTTTGAGTTAGTCTTTGTTTCTTATTCTTAGGGTTGATTATAGAGATGGATTGAGGGCTATTTTTAGAGAGAATATCAAAAGATTTTAGGAGATTTACTTACCTTAGAAAGAGTAGATAATGGTGCAGGGTAAACTAGGACTTAGCTTTCACTCCAGGTCTTCTAATTTCCTTGGCTCCTTCCTTCTTCCTTCTCCTTCTTCTTTCTTGTTTCTTCTTCTTCTCTTAGAGAACATTGATGATACAACTTTCTGGTCTCTCTCACTCTCTCAGTGCTGAAAATATAGAGGGAGAAAGGCGGTGTTTGGCCTTAGTCTTACAAGAGAAGAGTGGGTGGTGGATTAATTATGAATGTGTAAGTATTTTTTGAATTTTCTTGGTTTTGATTGGTTGAATGAGAGGTGGAGAGACTTTTTAGAAATTTGAAATCTAGAAATTTGTAGAAAAATCAGTGGGAATTCGGTTGGGGTGTGTTCGGGTGGTTCAAAGCGCTTTATTTTGCTTTAATTGTTTATTTGGTGGCATTTTGGCCCTACATTATCCAAGAAAAAGTTTTTTAAAAATTGAATTGATGTATCTTTTTGGTCTTCTAACTTACTAAAATAAATTATTTTAGTGTTATTATTATTATCATAATTTATAAAAATGTTGACAATAATTAATTGTTTAAATGTAGACAATTAAGCTACTTTAAGTTACTTTGACTAAATGTGTATCTTTTTGACTTATTTATTGTGTAGAGAGTTTAAATAATAATTTTTTTGCTTTTATTGACTTATATTATTATATTATTATGTATATTACTTGTATAAAAAGTCTTGGGTCATAATAATGCTTAATTTATACAACATTTTCTCATTTTTGAGCTTAAAATTGTAAAAAGTCACTTTTTGTGCACAACTCCTTAGGTGGCCAGCCATGCAAGGGTATTTTTATCATTTTTATAGTTATTTTGTCTTTTATTTTTTAATTGTATTTAAATATCAGATTTTGGGTGTCCATGTGTCAAATTTGGAGTTTTTAAGACTTTTTATTGTACTAGGGGCAAAATGATCATTTACCCTAATTATGAGAATTTTTTTATTTTCAACAAAATATTTCATGTTACTTAATTTAGAACGTTAGGAGTCTTCTCTGAGTATTAGGATTTTGCCTCTGAACATTTGATCTCTTTAGGGTTTTCGGATCGAATTAGAATTTTCGGGCCGAGTTAGGGTTTTCAATCTTTTAGTGACCTAAGATCTTATCGGCTTACCGTCGCTAGTACTAGGGTTTGGGCTAAATCGCTACACAGATTGTTATAAACCGGGTTGTTACAACTAGGGTTTGTACCGGAGTATTACATTATCTTTTGTTACTTAATTATATCTAAATATCTAATTTAGGGTGTCTATGTATTAAAATTTAAATTTTAACACTTTTTACTGTACCAGAGGCAAAATGGTTATTTTACAATAATTATGAGAATTTTTAATTTTTAATCTTATATTTCGTGCTATTTACTTAATTTTGGGTGTCACAAGACTTTCCTAAGTATTAGGGCTTCCCTTATGAGGATTTGGTTTTTTTAAGGGCTTTTTAGGTAACATTAGGGTTTTGGTTTAATTAAGGTTTTCTATTCTTTCAGAGACCTAATATCCCATCGTCTAACCATCACTACTACTAGGGTTTTAGCTGGGTTGTTATAGGGTATCTCGAAAGGTTGGAAAAGTTTAATGCAGGCTAATAAAGAATTAGTGAAAATGAAGAAGTGTAACGACCCTGCTCGGACCCTAGTATTAGTGACGAATAATCCACAAGGCTATAGAGTACGGGCACTGATCAAAACCCTAACTCGAATCGTAAACCCTAAGTTCGGCCCAAAAATATCAAAAAAGTCCAAAACACAGGCAACAAAATCTTAGCACTCGAAGAATCTCCCAACATTCTAAATGAAGTACATATCATAAAATAATGAGTTAAAAATCAAAAATCTTTATAAATAGGGTAAAATGACCATTTTGCCCCTAGTACAGCAAAAAGTCTTAAAATTTTAAATTTTGACACATGGATACCCTAAATTAATGATTTAAATATAATTAAATAGAAAAAGACAAAATAACATCAAAAATAACAAAATTACCCCTTAGTGGCCATCCACCTGGGAAAGAGTGCTAAAAAGTGACTTTTTGCTTTCTTTTTAGCTTAACATGATGAGAAAGATATTAAGTTAAGTATTATGATGATCCAATTCTTGTTGGAAAAAAAATATACATAATAATATAGTGTTATAGGTCAAAAAAAGTAAACAAATCATTATTGAAATTCATATACAACAAAATATGTCAAAAAGTCACATATTACCAAAATAACTTAATTTGACTTAAAATATTACATCTATTTTATGAATTGTTATGAAAACTATGATAATATATGAAAATACTATATTTCTCATAAACATATTAAAATAATAAGTTTTAATAGAAAAAGACACCAAAAAAATACATCAAATTAACTTTTAATGCATTTTCTTGCACAAAATGGCACGCAAACCAATGCAAAACCCCTAGATTAATGTGGGGTCAGGTTTTTATCCACCAAACATCCCCTAGATATATTCATCTTCCCCATAGCTGATCTTTAGCCCTCAAAGGATGAACCCATTCAAATCATCTCACATCTCATTAATTAAAATGAAGAAAAAGTCTTTTTTTTTTGTACTTTATGTCCCCCTCTTATCCCCTAATCTTTGCCTATATAAACCAAGACAAACACCCTCGTCTCCACTTGATAATTTCGTGCAAGAGAGGTGAGGGACCAGACCTTCATAGTTCTTGAAATGATCTATATGTTTAAGGGAGAAAAAGAAGAATAAAGAAGGAAGAAGGGAACTAAAAATCAAGTGGTATTTTGTTTTAAAGCTAAGTCCTTTCATACCACCCTTCCTTGAGCCGTCATAC
The DNA here is from genome assembly GCA_032270985.1 of Heliamphora pulchella. NCBI lineage: Eukaryota > Viridiplantae > Streptophyta > Magnoliopsida > Ericales > Sarraceniaceae > Heliamphora > Heliamphora pulchella. The sequence continues at coordinate 11,279 of JAULJZ010184402.1, read as the reverse complement.
ATGTAAGTAAAACCTATAAATCTTATACATAATATCCCTCAAAATATCCCTCAACTCATCTCTTTAAACACTTTAAAAATCAAGAACCGAAAATAAACCGAAAAATCGTCGTAGTCAGAAATTTGGGGCTGTTATGTTTATGGGTGATATGAGATGTTGTTGTATGTTGTTATCTTTGAGTTTGAAGACTTATAAGTGTGCTGGACCCTTGATATTAAAGTTTAAAAGAAAAGCTTGCGAAGAAATGGAACAAAAACTTGACATGACATAAGTAGAAGACTTGGACCCTAAGAGACTTGATTTTTGAGAACATAGATGTTTCTGCCCTGAACATTGTAATGTCATAACTCAACATAGAAAATTGATATAAGCATGTTCTTTATGTTTAGAATTATCATTTTGTGTTATCTTTCATCCAAAGTTAGTTTCAACTCATTTTCATAAGTAGAACTCGAGATATTGCAATTTTACCAAAGTGTGTTATTTTTTAACCAGTCAACACTACTGACTTGAAAACCCTAGTTTAGAATGAGATCCGAACATTTGTCAAAATATGAAAGTTGTACATAACATTTTTATCTATATACCCACCAAAATTTAGCACAACATAGTGAGTTTTGTTTTGTCAAAACCCCTTTGAAAATCTCTATTGAGTTTTAGCCCTCAAGGGACATTTCTGTCACATATTTTTGTGTAACCCAAAACTCCTATTTTTAATGACCTATTTCAAAAGTGGTATACAAGAACATTGTAGATAATATATTGAAGTATTGTTTGCCCAAATATCAGACCTTAAAGACTCGGGATAATACCCGAAAACTGTTTCAAACCCTCTGTCCAAAACCGGCTCTGCTGAGTTTTGGCGGCTGACAGAACTTATTTTATAAAATAGCCAAAACGTCTAACTTGATCCAAACAAATACCCTTAGCTCTAAACATGAAACTTGTAGGGGATTTGTTGAACTATAACATGGTAAAAATAGGCTCATTTGGACTTGATATGATTCCCCAAAATCGAGACCAGCAGAAGCATGCTTTTGGTAAAATCTTAAGAAAAGTGCTGAACCATTTTTGCTTTGGATGTTTTGTTCACCCTTTTGCCTTAGGTTTTGACCTTGGTGTTAAACATGAGAGTTGTAGAAAATATTTTTATCTAAATGGTGTATAAAAATCAAAGCTTAATTCTAAGTTTAGATACCCCAAAACCTCGAAGGCTCTTTTAATTTAATACTTGATTTTTAGCCTTAAAAGTTGCTAACTGTGAAATTGAGTACCCTTGCTATGAAACCTATGTATTTGTATGATGATCGACTTGAATTAGTTGATTAGTGCTTTTAAGAGAATGTATGATGATTTACTCATACTATCATGCTGAGTCATATCTTAAGAATTGTAGTTTGTGCTTTACATAATTGTACCTTATACTTTGCAAATTATACCATGAATCTTGCCATGCTAGTTGATGACATGCTATAGATGGTTGTATTTGAGATCCTTATCATACATCATTGATATTGTCACTTGCATCCCGGCATATTGGAGTCCGTCTATACAAACCATTGTTGGGATGGGCTGTATCGAGATTGTCGTTCTTGATTATAAGTTTAGGGTGCCCCTAGTTGTCATTTTTTGAAAATGTTTTGGGATACATTCCCCTTGTACACCCTGGGTGCGTCCCCGGTGTTACAGATTTGGTTTATACACCTTGGGTGCATCCCCGGAGTTTGAAATGATTTTAGTTTATACACCCTGGGTGCGTCCCCAGTGTTTGAAATGGTTTACGAATATTGTTGGGCACCATGGGTTCATCGGTAGCATTCTGATTTTCATAGCTTGGACTTTTAGGTTGACACCGGCGAAGGCATCATGAGTCTTAAGGTGGGACAAACCACTTGATATATGAGGGCAGTGACAATAAGTCCCTGAGGTAATGACAATAAGTCCTGAAGCAATTATAATGATTCCCTGTGGGCAGTGACAATAATTCCCAAAGTGGTGCGGAGCCCACGCCCTTGACATTGAGTAATACAGCTGTAGCATGAAGCCTGGTGACGCATTCACTATTCACAATGAGGCGCATTGATGGCTTTGGTGATCAAATACCTATGAAAGTCTACTCAGTTGATTCCTAACGTGGAATCCCTGTTATAATCTGGGTGCATGTTGAGTTGGGCATCTACATTTCATACGCACATGTTTATTGATTTATCTTCTATCCTGTCATAAATTTGTCTGTCTTCTTTACTATAAACTTTACTGGGTGTTATACGATACGTGTCATGGTGAATTTTGTGCCGTGAGATTAGTTAGAAGATTATAGTGTTTTGTTTCTGGGCCTTAGCTCATGGCATTTGTGAGACCCTGTCCTATTTTCTTTTTCGATATTTTTCGATGTGCGTTTTTTGTTTATGTGATAGCATGTTTATATGTGTCTACATGCATGATCGGGGTTAGATATCCATGCGGGGTTGGTTCCCGGGATCATGGGGCGTTGCGGTGCGAATTTAAAAAATTCAAGAAAAAAAGATATTTTGGAGGCCTATAAATATTTGGAGTTAAATATTTTCAAAAGATATTTTTAAAACTTCTCCTGTAAATTTTCCTTTTCTCTCTACATTCTCTCTATCTTTTTGGGGGCACGGGGCTCGATTTCTGTTGATAGACAGCAAATCCTTGCTTTTGGCACGGTGGGCTACGTGTTCATCTGAATGGAATTCCATCCTGACGAAGCTCGATTTTATACATGGTTCGAGGCATCGAGTTTTTAACTCACCGTTGTAAGATCCTAGACTCTCATGTCTTATAAGAGTACTACGTGTAATCGTGTGTGTTTTTAACAATTAGATTGCTGTAGATCTGATCTTATGTTCAAGTTAGGTTTTGGGTTAAAACTCATTTTTAGTCGATTTTGGTGGATAGAATCGAGTGTTAGGAGTTTCTTTCGTGGTATGGGTGTTAGGCCTACGCGTGTGGATGTCCGAGGGTGTTGGAAGGAGGTTTGGAGGCATTGATTCGTGGTTTTGGAGGCAAAAAACTACAGCTTAAAAATAATTTTCGAGGGAGGTCAGTCGACTGGATCATAGTCTTGGGAGGTAAGTTGACTGGACCTGGGAGGTCAGTCGACTGACATGCTTCGATGTTGGGTCTTTAGCCTTTTCAGTGTGTTTTCAGTCGACTGGGGGTTGGGGACCAGTCGACTGAGATGCTGGGTTGTGTGTTTGTGGTTCGGTGGTTGGGTTTTGGGGTTCAATAGATCGTGTTGTGATTTTGGGGATCGTGTAGTGGCCTCGGGTGTTTATTTAAGTGTCGTCCTCGGGTGACGTGCATGGTTAGACGTGGGTGTTGGTGTATGGTTAGGTGCATGGTGTTTATTCACCATCGGGTCTGTGTTGGGCGCGTGTGGTCGGCGTGGGTTTGCGATAGCCGTTTGAGCGTGTTTAGGGCCTGTGGTTCTTTTTGGAAAAAGATGTTGGTTTGTGAAAATCAGAATTTTATGGTTTTGGTGTTGGCCTCCAGGCTAGGCTCAGTTTTGTGGTAGGTTATCCTGGTGTGTGGACGGGTCGTTCGGGTAAACGAATGGCGGGTGCGTGGCATGTGATGTCGTGTTGGGTTATATGGCGGGTGGCGTCATGATGTGAAGTTATATATGGTTATGTGCATTTATAAATTTAGTTTATTTTTTGTACGAATTACATAAGGGAATTCGTGGTTTATGCTCTAAAACTCATAGTTTTATAGGCATGTATATGCGGACTCTGAGGAGTTGATGCATGTGGTGCAAGTTGTATGAGTTGCAACTGTTATGTTAGTTAGGACGGTGGTCCTTCGGTGAAAGCTCGAGAAATGTTAGTTGGGACGGTGGTACTTTAGTGAAAGCCCGAGAAATGTTAGATGGGGCACTGGTCCTTCGGTGAAAGACCGAGAAGATCCTTGTGTTGTGTGTGTGCATGTGGGTATCTGAAGGACGGGAACGTGGTCCTGATGATGCAGGGTTGGTGGGTGCTTAGGACCATCGGGTTATGAACTCGTAAACTTAGTCGGTTGCCTCTGTGAATGGAGTTGTTTACGTTGTCGTAACTCTGTATAGAACTTATCATTACCGAGCAGGCCTTAAGTGGTAACTAGGGTAATGGGCAAGAGTCTATAGTTGTTACCTTTGTCTGTGTTTTTACAGCTTTTCCTTAACTATGGCATGATATCTGTTAGGATGATATGCATAGTTTCGAGGATGAAAATATGATCCTAAAGACACTACGTGTGAATCTAAAGGACGGGAACAAGGTCCTGGAGAGATATGTGTTGGGTGTGTTGCTCATAGTGGATTGGGTGTAGTGCATGGATTGCATGATTTAGCTTGTCAAGGCTTGTGAAAGCCGGTTTGGATATGTATTAATGTGTTACATATATATACCTACTATCTTTGGGGCTCATGCGAGTTGTGTTATCAAGCTTGTTTCGAAAACTATTTTATTGGCACTGGAGAGTCGTGATCTAAAACAGTTTTTAAACTGTTTTAAGGCTTGAAAGAGAGTCGAAAATTGCACCTCATTTTCTTAGCATGTTTAGCTTATTTTGCATGCTTGTTTGGTTTCTACTGAGCTTTGGCTCACCGTGTGGGATTTAAAATATTTTTTAGATATCGGTCACGTAGGTTGATCTGAAGGTATTGGAGGGGCAGAAGATCTGTAGTTTTTTATTTTTGCTCTTTTTAAACATGTATGCTATAACATGTTTTTTGGCGTTGGGGTCGTGTAATGTAAGCTATTTGGCGATTATATATAATGCATGTATGGTTTATTATGAGAGTGTATTCTCGAGTTGGGTTTTATATTTGGTTGTTTGTGGGTGTTTCACATGACCCGAAGTTTGGGGCGTGATAGCTTGGTATTAGAGCTCTGTATTCGAATATCGAAGAGCCGTGGAAAGAGGGTATATCACCATGTAAGGTTGATTGTGTGTGCTTGATTGCATGTGTTTAGATGCTTTGATAACATGAACGTGTTAGCATGTTAGGCATGAGTATGAGGTGTATATGTGAGCATAGAGGTGGAACTGTAGGATTGATTAGTCATGCCTTTGGGCGTTTAGATTAACAAACTTGGTAGCATAGTTAGGAACGCGTTTAGCTGACGTGATTTCTAGCAAGGAATCTCAGTAGGTTATCCAGACTGATGCATCATTCTTGTCGATTCTTCTCGGTTTGTGGGGTTAGTTTAGCATGAACCTATGTGGCTATGTGTTAGCATGCTTACGTGGTTAGCGTTTATGTTCATGCGATGTGCTGCATCTTATGTTCTGTCTTTTTCATATAGACGCGATGTCCACGCGGGGAGGACGTGGTCGTGGTCGTGGTCGAGGCCGTGGCCGTGGTGCTCGCCGAAGGGACATTCTACTCCTAAATATTGGGGATGCTTCTGCACCTCATGGACTTGTAGACGGAGATCTGTTGCGGGAGATGGTCGGCTCCATTTGGCAGCTGGCTGAGGTCTCTAGGGGAATAGAGAGTGTACCTTAATCGAGGGCGACGATCGTAATGCGTGAGTTTCGACATCTGGACCCTCCGAGCTTCTCTGGGATCCCAACCCCACGGTAGCCACTGAATGGCTGGAGCAGGTCACCCGGATTTTGGACACGTTGCAGATTGAGGAGGATGAGTCACGGGTTTCTTTTACTACCTTCCAGTTGAGGGGGAGTGCTCACATGTGGTGGAAGTTTGCCAAGACTACAGTCAGAGGCACTTGGGAGGCATTCACGAAGGTATTTTTGGAGAAATACTTTCCCGTGACTTTGAGGGATAGGTACAGGGAGGACTTCTTTTCCTGACTCAGGGGATGATGACAGCAGTCGAGTATGAGGCTGAGTTTACTAGCTTATCCCGGTTTGCATAAGAGATTGTGGCCCCTGATGAGTTCCGTACGAAGAGGTTCGAGAGGGGTTTGAGACCCGCTATTAGAGATCAAGTGGCAGCATTCAGGATGTGTGTTTTTATGGAGTTAGTGGAGACCGCCATGAAGGTGGAAGACACTCTGAACGAGACGTGCAGAGACAGAGACAATATGAGTCTGCAGGACGTGGGATGTGCACAGTCCCGGGGATGCAATGATAAGCGTCAATGGACGTCTTGTCCGAGTTCGTATCTAGTGGGGTTGTATCAGCCACAGTCTTCAGCATCTTCACCTCCTATAGTCTCAACGAGAAGGCCAGAGCAGTATAAGTTCTGTTATTTTTTATGCAGGCAGGCCGAACATCGTGTAATGGATTGCCCTCAACAGAAGCAGTCCCAGGGTTCGGTATAGGTTCAGTTACAGGGGAGGGAGTCATAGATTTGTTATGGATGTGGCCAGCCTGGACATGTTCGTAGGGATTGTCCCTAGAGAGAGATTGCACCGACTACAGAGGGCACACCAGAGGATTCATTTGTGCAGGATAGACAACAGGATCCTATAGGTCAGACTTCCCGAGCGACAGATAGGGGAACTTTAATTCAGTTAGTACGACAACCGGCAGTGCCAGGCTATGGCAAACAGGGTAGAGCGACACTGCCACGAGCGTATGCCCTTATAGCTCTCAGTTCATCTAGGGCACTGGTCGTGCTGGAGGATGCATATGCCTTTAGTGAGAAGAGGTACTTTCTGAGTGTACAGATGTTGAGCCAGTGTTCTTACCGACGTTAGAGCATTGCATTTCCTTGTGGTATCTGTTTAGGAGTTGGTGATGGACTCCGTGGGTGGTGTGCTGTGCTGAGGCAGTGGTTGGTGACGATGTGAGGTTGAGGTGAGTTGTAGATCCCGTGTCTTTGAGATAGTTGGCCATTGTTTAGGATGCCTGACCTTGTTTGACTATATCCTAGGAGTGGTTTGGCTAACCATCTCGTGTACCAGTGTCGATTGTGATCGACGGGGTGGTTTCTTTTGACCTTGAGTCGAATTTTTTGGACGAAATTCCTTTAAGGGTGGTAGAGTTGTGACACCCTTACCCGTTTTCCTTTTTGGCATTTTTCGACGAGCGTTTCATGTTTATGTGATAGCATGTTTATATGTTTATAGATGTATGATCGGGATTATATATGCATGCGGGGTTGGTTCTTGGGGACGTGGGGCATTGCGGTGCGAATTTCAAAAATTCAAAAAAAATTATTTTGGAGGCCTATAAATATCAAGAGTTAGATATTTTCAAAAGATATTTTCAAAATTTCTCCAGTAAGTTTTCCTTTTCTGTATACCTTCTCTCTAACTTCTCGGGGGCCCAGGGCTCAATTTCTGATGATTAGATAGCGGATCCTTAATTTTGGCACGGTGGGCTACGCGTTCATCCGGACAGAATTTTATTTTGGCAAAGCTCAATTTTACACGTGGTTTGAGGCATCGAGTTTTTAACTCAGTGAGATAGGATCTTAGACTCTCATGTCTTATAAAGGTGCTACGTGTAATCGTGTGTGTTTTTAACGGTTAGATTGCTGTAGATCTGATTTTATTTTCACGTTGGGTTTTTGGGTTAAAACTCGCTTTTAGTCGATTTCGGTGGATGAAATCGAGTGTCGGGAGTTTCTTTCATGGTCTGGGTGTTAGGTCTAGGCGTGTGGATGTCCGAGGGTGTTGGACATAGGTTTGGAGGCTTTGATTTGAGATTTTGGAAGCAAAAATCGTAGCTTAAAAACCATTTCCGAGGGAGGTCAGTCGACTGGATCTTGAGGATCAGTTGACTAGATCATAGTCTTGGGAGGTCAGTCGATTGAACTTGGGAGGTCAGTCGACTGACATGCTTCTGTCTTGGGTTTTTGTCCTTTTTAGTGTGTTTTCAGTTGACTGGGGGTTGGGGTCCAGTCGATTGAGATGCTGGGTTGTGTGTTTGTAGTTCGGTGGTTGGGTTTTGGGGTTCAGTTGATCGTGTTGTGGTTTCGGGGGTCGTATAGTCACCTCGGGTGTTTGTTTAAGTGTCGTCCTCGGGTGACGTGCATGGTTAGACATCAGTGTTGGTGCACGGTTAGGTTCGTGGTGTTTATTCACCGTCGGGTTTGTGTTGGGCGGTGTGTGGTTGGTGTGGGTTTACGATGGCCGTTTGGGCGTGTTTAGGGCTTGTGGTTCTTTTTGGAAAAAGATGTTGGTTTGTGAAAACCAAGGTTTTATGGTTTCTGTGTTGGCATCCATGCTAGGCTCAGTTTTGTGGTTGGTTGTCCTAGTGTGTGGATGGGTCGTTCGGGTAAACGGATGACGGGTGTGTGGCATGTGATGTCGTGTCGTGTTATATGGCGGGTGGCATCATGAAGTGAAGTTATATATGGCTATGTGCGTTTATAACTTTAGTTTATTTTTTATACGGATTACGTATGGGAATTACGTGGTTTGTGCTCTAAAACTCATAGTTTTATAGGCATGTATATGCGGACTCTGAGGAGCGGATGCATGTGGTGCAAGCTGCATGAGTTGCAGGTGTTATGTTAGTTGGGATGGTGGTTGTAACACCCCGCTACCATAAGGCACCAAACCTACACAAAGGGATAAGATCCCGCCACAGACCGGTAGTCCAAGAGATAGACAAGGAGTAAACTTAAACAACCACAAATATCCTAATATCAAAAGAGGTAAACAAGAGTCACTAGGGATTCACCATCCCAAGGCATACTTTACTTCTAAAAGGTCAAAAACCTTCAAATCTTATACATGAAACTTTGCCAACACTAAAACTAAACAAAAGAAAAACTGGCCAAAACGATTTCCAACACCAGAACCGAAACTATTCGTTGATGCTTGTGGTGGACCAATTCATAGCCGTTCCTGGTATCAGCAACCACAGAGGTTACAGGAGAGCGCACTTAGCATTAACATGAACAGAAAAGACAGTTACTTAGGTAAGGAAAATTGAAAACTCTTTCTAAAAATTGCTCATCACATTTTTCACGAAAATATAGAAACTGATGCATTTACATGAACATGAAAACATCACAGATTATATAGAATCTTCTCATTAGTTCAAACAGAAAATGTCCTGGCTCAACCGCCACAAATTTAAAATGTATGACCACTTTCTCAAATCTAGACTCAAACCCCAACAGTGCCCATGTAGTCGTCAACCTCACGACCGGGAGTTTCGACGGTACCGTAACCTCAATTCTCAATGCACGGATAGCAACGTGACGGAATGAGGGCCACTCTCCACCGAGCACAATTGGTATGTGCTGTCCGGGACTTAGCCCTCAACGCCTTTAGGGAAAAAATCTCCGCTCAACGGGAAACCTCCCCTAATGGGACAAATGAAAAACCCATAGTTGGGTAACCTCCCTCATAACGGGAATATAAAGGGCCAAAAATCCTTGTAACTTGGCACTTTGGAACAACCACAAAACATTAACTATACTTTCATAATAACATCATGCTAGCTCAAAATAGCATAGATAGCACACTTGAATTAAAGACATTCTGGCATTTGAAAACAACAGGTTCATGCAATCATCAAAACTGGCCATAGATCAAAACAAGCACTTTAAAGCATTTTTATGCATCATTTAGATAACTTAAGTTCAAGATAATGGCTAAGCACTCTCACCTTGCATAATATGCATATGAATTGAGCCTCCCCCTGGCAAGCTAAGCATGACCCCTAGGGTCTTAGAGCCTTCAAGCCTAACAAGCCAAAACACGACTCGACCGTTAATCACGGTGTCCTCCCCATTTAGGATGAAATAAAAATGATTCTAACTGTGGAATGTTTTCTTGATTTTTGGGACTATGGTTACTTTCTTTTTAGGTTTCAGGGGTACTACGCGCTTGCCCAATGTTTCACTTGTTTAAGGATTTTATTTAACCATTTGTTATTCTCTTCCAAATCGTTAAATTTCAAAGTACGGCAACATCTTGAGGTACTTAGAGTTGGAATCCGATTATGATTTTTAAATACCATTTAGATAAAAATATTTTCTACAACTATCATGTTTAACACCAAGACCTAACCCTAAGGCAAAAGGGTGAACATTCATTCGAAACAAAAACGGTTCAGCAATTTCTCCAGATTTTACCCAAAATTAAGCTTCTGTTGCTCTCGGTTTTGGGATATCAAATTAAGTCCAAATGAGTCCATTTTTTAGTATGTTCTAGCTCAACATGTCCCCTAAAATATTTATTTTTATAGCTAAGGCTAGTTGTTTGGAACAATTTAAATTTTTTGGCCATTTTAAAAAGTAGGTTCTGTGAGCTTCCAAAACTCGGCAGAGCCAGTTTTGGACAGAGGGTTTGAAACGGGTTTGGGGTATCATCCCGAGGCTTTGAGGTCTGATTTCTGGGCAGAAAGTACTTCAATATGTTGTCTATAATGTTCATGTATACTACTTTTGGAATAGGACATTTAAAATAGGGGCTTTGGGCTACACAAAAATATGTGACAGAAGTGTCCCTTGAGAGTTGAAACTCAATAGAGAATTTGAAAGGGGTTTGGACCTATCAAAACTCAATATTTTATGCTCATTTTTGGTGGGTAGACAGATATAAATGTTATCTACAACTTTTATGGTTTTGAAAAAACTCGGATCTCGTTTAAAACTAGGACTTTTAGGTTTGCACTGTTGATTGGTCTGAAACCGACACACTTTGGTAGAATTGCAATATCTCGAGTTCTACTTACTCAAATGAGTTCAAACTAATTTTGGATGAAACATAACAGAAAAATATAACTCTGGATATAAAATCATGCTTAGATCAATTTTCTACATTGAGTTATGATATTTCAAATCTCAAGGAAGAAAGGGTGAAAGGCTCAAATTGCAAGCCATGTTTAGATCTAGTCTCCTAGCATCATGTGTGTTAATGGTTGGTCCATGTCCTTTACATCCATATTTTGTATACTCAAATATGACCAATTCTAGAACCTTTTCATGCCATGGATCCATTAGAAAATCTCATGAAAACTTCAAGACAAAACAGCCACACTAAGACAGTCCTAAAATCTCACCATAACACATTTTCGATTCATATTCGATTCTTGATCTTTCATTGGTGTTTTCAAATGATGAAAGAGATGTTTGAAAGGTGTAAAATCAGATGTGTTAGAGTTTTACTTATCTTATATAGATCACTCTTTGATGATTTGGATCAAGGACTTAGCTTTAGCATCCATGGAGTTCACCAAAATTTCTTGGTTCTTCTTTTTTCTTCTTCTTCCATCTTTCTTTCTCTCTTTCTCCCTCCCTCTCTATATCCACGAAATTCCAAGGGAAGAATAATGTGTTTGGGTTATTTTTATAAGAAAAAGTCAAGTAGGAAAATTCCTAGGAAGTTTCATTAACCATG
>JAULJZ010184381.1:0-21928 GCA_032270985.1 Heliamphora pulchella | reverse complement strand
ATTTAGGAAAAATATTAAATAATGTCTCAAAAGTAAACAAAATACATCAAAAAACATTTTAAACTCTAATAAATATAATTTTAGAAAAAAAACATACATATCAGTTCATTTTCATTGATATGTGTAAAATACAAAAAAATTCACGGCTCCGGTAATCGCTACTGTTACGCTACGGCCGTTACGTCCTGAAATCGCGTCATCGCTACCGTTACCATTATGGCGACCGCTACCGCTATTTAAAACTATGGGTGAGAGGAGGTCTGATAAAGTGTTGCAGGGTTTTACAGAAGTTTGTTTCAGAGGAGGGAGGGGGACGTTTGAGGATAGTTGGGATAGAGTTTGATTCTATTTTGACCGAGGATGAATTCGGGTTGGAGAGGGATTTTTCTGAAGAGGAGGTGGTGTCAGCTTTAAAAGCTGTGAATGGGGTCTAGGCATAAGGTCTCTCGTTTTTTCTTTTTCATTTCTCTCTCTCTCTCTCGTCTTTTTTTTTTTTGTAGTTTTGATTTTGAAGAAGGGTGGGACATATGACATTATGGATTTCATACCTATTAATGAATTTAGTGTAGCATACAAATTACTAGCTAAGGTGGTGGCCAACAGGTTGAAGAGCGTGCTTAAAGGGATAGTTTTAAGAGTTGCAAAATGCTTTCGTAGCCGGAAGCCAAATATTGGATGTGGTGCTGTTGATGAACGTCAATGTAGATTCTGGACTGAGAAGTGGAGTCTTAGGGGTTGTGTAAAATGGACATTAAGAAGGCTTACAATCACGTGAATTGAAACGTTTTGCTTTATCTGTTGAAAGTATAGGCTTTTCTTTTTTAAAATTTTCTATTTTTTATTATTTATTTTACGTTTTGACCTAATAGTTTGGAACACAGCATAATACTATGTCCATAACTACTAATAACAATTGACATTGAATAATTCTTATATATGAAGAACCTGAATTGATAACTAGCTTAAAAGCTAGGTTTTTTTTTTTGCTTTTTGTGTTTTTAGTGAAAAAGCTAATTTGTGTTCAAGTAAGTTGTTTGGCAAATTAATTTTTAAATTAACTTTTTTGAAGTTGGTTGATTGAGTGAAAAGAGCTTTTTTGCTTTTTATTCAAATTGAACAGTATTGCCCTTTTATAGTTGATTATAACAATTATATATTTTTGACGTTGATAGTAAATAAGTTATTAAGTAGGGATATTATATTTTCGGATGGTTTTGGAGTTTGCATATAGTAGGGTTTTAAATTGCGGTATCGGTCGGAGTAACGATCGCGGCCGCGTGTAACGAGTATTGGGAGAATCGGTCAGTCTGTAACGGGAATTGGTAACCGCGCTCGTAATTTTTTTCAAGCACCGGCAAATGCTATAAACTCATTAATAAGCATATTCTGAACTTATTTACTACAAGTTGAACATTTATAAGTGTTTTTAATTGACATTTTGACACCTAACTTTGAAGACGAAGATAGAATTCTTGAGAGGAAAGCGAAACCAAGTTGTTGGGTTGTCTCAAGTCACATATTGGGAGTATCGACAAATACGGACCGATACGACATTGATACGTGAAACATATCGGCAATTGGTCAATGCTCTAGGAATTTTCTACAACTCTGATACCAAAGTGTGTATCCGAATCATATTCTTGAGATACCGTTATGTAATGGCCGATACGTAACTGTATCGATGATATTTAAAACTATGGCATAGAGTAAACCAAACCAAACCAAACAAACTAAGCCTTTGTCCCAATCAATTGGGGCCGGTTACATGAATCCTTTTACGGTATTGTACTCTATTAAGAGCCATATCTTTATTTAATTTTAATATGTTCATATCTTTCCTTAATACGGCATCTCATATCAATTTAGGTCTACCCCTCCCCTTAGTGTTTTCATAACTCATAATCTTGTCGTTTTTTCTAACTACTGCATTAACTGGTCTACGCTGTATGTGTCAAAACCACCTTAATCTATTTTTTTTTCAACTTGTCCTCAATTAGTGCAACATTTACCATTCCACGATTCTTTTTATTCCTAATTTTATCTTTTCTAGTCTTACCGCACATCCATCTTAACATTCTCATCTTCACAACACTCATCTTATTTATGTGATATTTCTTAGTAGCCCAATATTCTGTCTCATAAAATTGCTGGTCTAATAGCTGTCCTATAAATTTTTTTTTAATCTTGTAGGTATCCATCGATCATATAAAACTTTGTCAATCAGATAAAAAAACCATGCATAGAGTATTCTAGGAATTAATATTTTGAGTTGACCTTTTGGCTTTTTAGTTTTTTTTTTCTTTTTTGCCAAATCGGCAATTTTTTTTTTTGCGTTTTTGGGCAAAAAGTTTGGGTTGCTAATCGGGCTCAAAATAAACTAATAAAAATTTATTTTGACATACCTATTCAATAACTATCACATAAGAACATGATTATGCCACTCGATTGCTAATTGGGCTCAAAATAAACTAATAAAATTTTTTTTTTCCTTCGTCATAAGAGGTGGGTTCAATAACCAATTATAAGATTCTTTAAAGTAATGTATGTCCTCTTTTAACGTTCAAAAAAGAACATGAAGACTTTAGAAAGAGCATAATAAAAAGAGAACTTTTAATGGAACTCTTTAGCTTAGAGATAGACGCTTTAATTTGTGTCACTTATTTATTTATTATTTTAAAAAGTGAAAGAATAGTGTTATGTAATTATTGTATTCAACTATTTGACCCTTTTTTTATCGAAAAGAGGCACTATGCCTTAATGTATTTCTGACCGACAATAAATCGAACAAAAGAGTTAACCGACAATAAATCGAATAAAAGAGTACATCGGCAGAAATAAAATAGCTCAAAAAAGAAGTAAAGAACCCTCACAAAAGAAGAAGAAACAATATTCACAAAGAAAGGACATTAAACCTCCACGCAAAAGAAACACAAACTCTTACGAGAGGAGGACCCAACATTACATAAAACAAAAAAAGATGAAGAGAAAACTGCCTCATATGCTATACTACTCTGCAACCTTCATCAATAGAACCATTGCCTCCACCTCTCCTTTACAAGGTTGGCATTGCTTGACCGGAGGTAGTCGCCCAGCGTGATAAAACGCGGTAAATAGCGTTAGATTATGGTTCATGAATAGATCTGAAATCAGATCTAAGAAAATGGTGGCGAAGAAACATTTTCACTTCCGCATCAAGAACGTTTCCACTTTGGCATTAAGGGCACCAAGATTCGTCGCCGGAAAACGAATGCTTGCCGGATCAAAACGGCTTCGTCGCCGGTAAACGGTAGTCGCTCAGTCACCCAAATAAGAAAAAAGAAAACGAAGCACAAAGAATGCTAGGAAAACTACTAAGAACGAAAACTGAGACTAGAGGAAAAATACGGAAGAAGACAAAAACATTGGATAAAAAAACAAGGAAAGAAAAAGGGGAAAGGAAGAAAGAAGAATAGATGATCCGGGGGAGGGGAGCGCCGCCGCCTCCCCCCTAAAAAACACCTAAGAAAACCCTAGTAATTGATTTGATCCTTGTTATGTTAAAATTTGAATGTACAAAATGTTTTTTTTAAAACATCCCAACGCATTTTCTATAAAAGAAAAGTTTAAAATATGTTGAGTCTAACTAGATCCTAATAAATCCTCTAATCAGTAAATGATTAACAAATTATGCAATACTGATTATTTTCACGTTGAACACTACAAAATTATAGTTTCGCATTTTCATGAAAAAATGATGAAACGTGATTTCAAATTTGTCGGGCCCGATGGTTTAAAGTCACACGAATCGTAGATTGTGAATCAGACTATGAATCATAAGATACATTATTGATTCTCTATCAAAATAGATTTATTTGTAGATTTGTATCGATTTATGCGCGGATCTTAGATTAAATGGTAAACTAAATTGAGAATCATAATATTTTGATAACTACGTTGAGAAATTAAACAAAAGGGTAAATTTCACTTACATCCCCTGAGGTCAATTGAAAATACAAGGACCTCCCCTAAAATTACTGAAATGACACTGACCTCCCCTGCTAGACTTGTCAAGCAAACGTCGTTAACAAAAAATAATGTTTTACTGTTTTACCCTTGTAATTAATATCATTTTTTTAATCTCACTCCATCAGTAGCCAAAATCGTCTCGGTCTAGTTCTCCATCTTCATCTTCTCCATCACAAACCCTTCTTCCAAATCGAAACCCAAATCATCCCAATGACAAAACACAAAACCCACCCAAATCAAATTCCCACACCAGGAATACCTAAAAACACCTAAGCTTTCTTCTCTGCCCCACCTCCTTCACTCCACAAAACCAAACCTCCCCTTTCCCTCTCATCTTTTCCACCAACTACGATCACAAACTCTTTTCTTTCACTCCACAAAAGGATCTCTGCTCCACAAAACCAGTCTTACCCATGGATTAAAGAATCTGCTTTAATATTTAGTGTAGTTATCTCTTACAAGCTATTTTCAGGGTTTGGGTTCCAACTTATTATAATCCAGTCCAAGTTTGAGATCTTCCTCCTTCAACTTCTCATCTGGCCACCATTGACACTGCTGCGATTTACCAGACGGAGCGGTGCCTTGGCGACGCTATTACACAAGCTCTAGGATTGACACCTCCGCAATTTACCAAACGGAGTGGTGCCTCGGCGACGGCATCGCCCAAAGCTCTGAAGCTCAGCTAAACCTCTACTCCTTCGTCTTCCTCCTCCCAACATCATCACACTAGATCCATTTCATCTGTCTTATTTGGTTCTCTGAAAATCCCTCCCCTCCATTATCTAATCCTATACCCACCCATTCGGATAATCCCTCCTCTGGTTGAGGTCATAACATCCCCGGCTTTGGTGCGGCGATGCACACCCGGGTTGTGTCCTCCCTGCTATGCAAAATACTCTCAAGTAACCCAAACTGATTTGGGAGTTTAGCTGACTGTAATTTCTTCCTAACTGAAATTGATCGTCGTTCTTCATCAGATCGCAAAATGGGAACGGATCGCATCTATGGAAACAAACCCAAATTCACATCCTAATAAGCGAATCGACCCTTCAACTGGAAAAATCAATTAAAAACCAGAGAAATTGTGAAGATTTTGGGTTCTTTACGTTCTTCGCAACAACGAGCATGTGGGAGAGAGATTGGGGGTTCATGAAGCGCGTATAAATAAAGTATTTCGGGAAATGATTTTTTGCGATCTTTTAATCAATTGAAACGGCGCAGAGAGGGATCGAGAGCGTGGAGAAGGGGATCCAAGCGGCAGCAAGAGGGATCGAAACGACGGAGAAGGTTATTGAAACGGCGGATGTTAGCAACTTGGAATTGAATGAAACATAAAAGTGACATAAGGGTATGATAGAAATTAATAGTATAAATAAGGGTAAAATTGGAATTGAATGTGAAATCATTGCTGATGTTACTAACTTCCATTAAATTTCTTAATGGTTATTTGATGGAAGTAGGTAAATGAAATATAAAAGTGAAGCAGAAGGAAGGACAGTGTCATTTTAGAAACTTCGGGGGAGGTCCTTGCAATCTTCCTAAACCTCAGAGAAGGTGAGTGTAATTTACCCTAAACAAAATTTACATAAAACCACTTTAAATCCCATTATGTTATTTTTTCATTTTTAAAATGCCTTCAATTGGTAAGTTTTTTGAAGGTGTGAAGAAAAATCGTTTTCATGGTTATGGTTGTATCTGCTCATTGCATCCCGAGACCATGACACTGCCACAATTATGGTTAGGACGACTGCAACTGCTTCTTGGCACCGTGTTTTCAAGTCACCTCAACCCATTGTTCAAATTTATTCCTACCATGTGATGGACATTATTTTTGGAACGGGAAGGATTCTTGATAACTGTGGGTTCATAGTCTTTCTTTGAGGATTTTGAAACCTATTGGATGTGGTTAGACATCTAATATTAGTAACTTCAATTCCTAACCTACCCTATTGTGCACTACATGAATGGAACTTAGTTTGATTAAGTTTGGAGCATATCTAAGAATGCTGTTGCATGGAGAGATTGCATGGAGAGATTTATCTAATTTAGCAACAAAATTTTCTCCAACTATAATGGTTACATGTAGAGATGTGATTGGCTCGGTTCGGATGGTCCTTCATGAATTTTTCACACCAAATTGAGGGTTTGGTTTACATGGACATGGAAGTGAGAAGGGGATATTTACAGTCTCAACCGAACTGCTATCAAAATCTTCGGTTTCCATAGGTTCTGTTCGGTTTCAATTTTGGCATTCTTTGGGCCATTTGGGTTCAATTTTTAGCATTATATGGACATGATTACATCAATATTGGGTTCTGAATAAATAGAAATCAAAGTTCACAAATAAAAAAAAATCGACTGCTAAATCTCAAAACAATACTTATTTAATCAGAGTTCACAAATATAAAAAAATCGACTTCTAAATCTCAAAACAATACACACTTTTTGAGTTATGTCATTTTGTGATTCTGAAGGAATAACTGAATACATATAAATGAAAACATACATGCAAAGAACCCAGAAGAGGAGTGAGACCTTCAAAGAACCCAGAAAGAGGAAAGAGTCCTTCAAAGAACCCAGAAAGAGGAGATAGACCTTCCAATAACCCAGAAACCTTCAAACAAGGGCTTGAATAGAACTTCAAAATTACAAAAAAAAGGGTGAGACATAGTGTCCCCTGAATGAACTGAGAGAGGACAGAGGAGAGAGGAGAGAGAGAAAGAAGAGTGAAGATAGTAGAACATCACCCAAAAATTCAAAAAAAAAAAAAAATGAAAGAAAGGAAGAAAATTTGAAAAATCAGATTGCGATTGCAAGTTACAGTTCGTCATCGGCGATGGTAGATGACAATGATTGTCAATCTATGAAGAGGTGAGATAGAGTGAACTCAACTGAGGTCTAAGGGAATTGAGAGCCAGAGAAGGGGAGTGATTTGAGTGCCGCTGCTGTATCTATGTGGAGTTATGAAGTAGGAGAGAGAGAGAGGGAGGGAGACAGGTTTGAGTTTTAGACCGGAATACTCTAGACCAAGAGTGGACCGTTGGGATGCATGGAATTAAAACACATTGACGGCTATTATGCATTCGGTCAGTTTGGTTATTCTTGCTTTTGTTTCTTTCACCACTGCAACCAAACTGCTGGAAAAGAAATTCAGTAGTACGAAACCAAACAGCCCCATATATTTAAAAAAAAACCCGATTGAAACTCAGTTTTTTGGTCTGTTCAGTCGGGCCATTTGGGGAAGCCGGGTTTTTTTT
Organism: Heliamphora pulchella; assembly: GCA_032270985.1. Classification (NCBI taxonomy): domain Eukaryota; kingdom Viridiplantae; phylum Streptophyta; class Magnoliopsida; order Ericales; family Sarraceniaceae; genus Heliamphora; species Heliamphora pulchella. The sequence goes on along the minus strand of JAULJZ010184381.1, from coordinate 14,666 downwards.
CATCCCTAGTTACATGTTCATGGCAAGAGAGTATACTTCATTTTGCTGAGAATAATGGTCAAGTACAAGGATAGGGAAGATTTTGGCTATGGGGGCAATATTAAGCCAATTGAAAAAAGATTATTATCTCCATATTATTTACGCGCGCACACACGCATATATATTTATAAGGCATTATGTATATGTATATGTATATACTAGCAATGGACCCGTGCAATGCACGTAACTTGTAATATGAAATATTTTTTTAACCATTTCATTACATAAAAATAGGTAAGTATGACTTTTATATCACAATTTATTAAAGTAACAATTTTATAGTAAAAAGATTGCTATCTTATGCATATGCAAACTCAGGTGATCAACGTATTACAGTCTGCATATTTATGGGTTCAAGAAAAATACCATAATGTTAAAATTATAGTCATTTTAATCTACTATAAAGTTTCTATTGAACAATTTAAATAAGTTGGTGGATATAGCAAACTAAGAAACATGGCATTAACATAAAAAGTGAAACACTAAAATCCGTTAGAATAAAAACTTAAATGCAGAATATCTAAGAAAGAAAATTTAAATGCAAGGAATTTAGTTACCATTGAAGGAGTAAAGGTTCTTAACTGCTATAAATAATCAATTTGTGCACTGCAGTGCTATCAAAACTCAACTTTTTTAAAACTAAAATAGAAAAAATCAAGTACAAATATTTAGAGCTAATTAAAAATATAAACACATTTATATATAATATTAATTAATTAAAATAGAATAGGAGTCCGATTACTTGATAGTAACAAATGAATATAATGAAAATCATGAGATGTTTTTATTTAATTGACTATATATATAATGGATAAACATTAGTTATCAAAGAAGTTCAAGGAATTATGCCAAGTATCAAATGATGCAAGACGAAAAAGTAAAATAATTCAAAATTAAAATCCAAATATTTGTAAGACGGTTGGTGCTAAGTTAGATGAATTTACTTTTTCTTCTACATGTTCTTTGATCTTGTAATGTGTTCTTATGTATGATTCAAGCGACATTCTTTGAGCATTGTGGATTGACCCATCACTTTGATTTTCATGGTATCAATAGAACCTTGGATTTAAATTTCTATAGATATTTCAAGCTAATCAACTACGTCAAGTTTTAAGTAATAAAAATAATAGAGGGTAGGACTTTATGCTTTAAAAAATTATTAGAATAATAAATAACTCACGGAATCAATTTTTTAGGGTAAATCTTATTATATTTAGAGTAAATCAATTTTTCTATTTTCAAGACTTTAATAGAGAACAAAAACATATTTAGAGTAGATATATATTTTGTGAGAAAAAAGAGAAAAAATGAGACTTACACGTAGAGGATCAAATATCTGCAAGATAAGGAAGCTCTCTAAGTATACAATATTCAGTTTGCATCGTAGATAATTATTGGCTATGATAGATTGTTAGAGATTTATCCCTATTGAGTTTAGTGAATCTTTTGTGTTAATAATATCTACATAAGTATAGTTCTAATAGATTTAGACAGCTAAAGTAGTTAGTTAATTTGAAGTTTGAACTAATAAAAGATAATATTATATTAATTTTAAAATTTAAAAGAATTCAAATTTTAAAAGGATAGGTACTGAGAGAGGATAATTTGAACCACTCAATCATAATATTAGATTAATTCTAAAAAGATTCAAGTTTTAAAATGATTCAAATTTGTACTAAATCAAAATTGTGACAAATAATTTATGAATATAAAAAGTTATAAACTCATTTTGGAATGATAGACATTTGGAGATTAAAATCAGAACAAATAAATGATAAAATTAGATTAATTTTAAATCTTAAGACAATTTTTTGTTTAAAAAAAATTGCATTTGAATCAATCAAATTGTGACACATAATTTGTAAATATAAATAAATTATTAATTCTAAAAAAAATAAGTTGAGACTTATAATAAAAATATACCACTAATACCACCAACGTAATTAAAAAAGATAATATGCTGACAAGTTTAAAAGTTTTATCTTAAAGTGAAAGAGTTTTATCAGGATAAATTTCAAATGTAGTTTGAAAAGATAAAATCTGAATGAATCAATAATAAGATTATATTTGGATGAATATCAAGTTTATTGTGATCAAGAATATAAATTCTTTAAAAATTTGAGATTGAATTTGAATAACATAACCTTGTTATATTAATTTCAAATTTTAAAATAATTTTTACTTTTTTTCTTTTTGTAAAAGATAAAATATAATGATTTGAGATTTACTTAAAAACTAATTATAATTAACATGTCTAATCCTAAATTTCATGTGCCCCTTTGGGCGTGCATTGGCTCCGCAGTTAGAAATCTCTAAGTTTAATCTTAATGGAGAGTATTGTATGAAAATCTTGATACTTTAATGCAGATTATGAGAAAGTTTTCATACATATTTTTTAAAATTCTGTTAAGTTTTAGTAAAATAAGCATTTATGAATAAGAAATTTCTCAGTATATATAGAAAATTTTTAACATAATAAAAACAATTTCATAACTTGATGCAAGGGTATGAGAAAATTCTTATGTATAAGAAATTTATCGTATTGGTATAATGATTTATAGTATGAAAAAATTTTCATGTATAAATATTCAGCTATTAAGAAAAATAATTACTTTATTATTTTAATGATTTGAAAAAAGTAAGAAATGTCTGAAAAATCAATTTTGTAAGATTATAAGAATTGTTAATTTTTTTTAGCTTTACGTTAATGATCAATTCAGTTTTTATTTTTCAGTGCCTAGAGAATTTTTAACACATTCAGAAATTTCTTATATGGCGACCCAATTGACTCGTGCACAAAACTTGGTTTGCATAATTTGGTAAATTTTGAATAATATTAAAAATCTCTCAGTTTTATTTGAATGTATAGTGTGTATAATTTCTCATATTTTAATGCAGAGTATGAGATGCTTTCATACCTGTCTTTCTCAATTTTGTTACTTAATTTTTAGTGAAGTGAGTATTTATGTATGAAAGATTTATGAATATAGAAGAAAAATAAATGAATTCTTTCAACATTTGTATTTTCATAGTTTTAAAATTCAAATCACATGATTTAAGGATAACTTAAACTATATTACCATAACAATCAATAACATTGCAACATGTGTACCTTTATCTTTTGAAAATTCAAAATTATACCACATTTCAATGTTAACTTAAATGATATGTCATAAAACCAAATGACCAATAATATTCTAACATATGTATTTTTTCATATTCTAAAATTTCAAAATTGGAAATTGAAAATTGAAGTTTTCGAATTCAAAGACCTAACAACGCTTATTTTTATACTATAGTATAGGTTTATGAGGCGATATGTATATGTATATGCATATAATTATCTTCAAAATGTAATTCCCAAATTTAGCACGTAAAACAAGTTTAACAATCAAACAAGTTTGCAAACTTGTTTCACCCCAAGGCAAGCCACAAATTAAACAACCCAGCATAATTGTTTTGCCAATAAGTATTAGAAATCAACAATTAAGAAATTTGGAAATTTAGGTCGAAATACTCTAACGAATAAAGTTTCTCCTCTGAGAGGGAACTAAGGATGTAGTTACCTGCTGTTATGTACTTAGGCCACTAGCAATAAGTCAAATTTTCCCATAGGGAGCGTGCAAGGTAAATAAGAACTTATACAAAACTGACCATAATACCATGGTCATTGTATACGTTATGTTTTTGGCTATCTTAGACAACCCATCGGTCTTCTGTATAGCTTGCATAAATCACTTGTAAAAGTCTTTTCTCCTCGCATTTAGGCTTGTAAGAGGTTCTTCTAGTCATGTACATGCGTACGCTTGACCTATATTTGTCCTCTTAACTACCTTCACCTGATAAAATCTATAAGGATAAACAAAATGAGGAAGTTTTGCAGGTTCTAGCATAACCAAGAGCATTAGAAAAAGGGTTTACCATGGATACATCATATGCTTTTATTAAAACAGAGTTTGTATAGAAAAACAGAATTCATTTACTAAAACACATTTTACATATTTGAACTGAATTCTATACCAAAACAGAAAGTATCATTAAAGTTTCATATAAGGTAGGTTCACATAATGCTTGTCCAGGAGAAATCATTGACATATGATGATTTAAAGAATTCATGTAACCTGGACTTCTAAAGAAAATGGACTATGCGGCAAATTCAACAAAGTCAAGTTCACATTTCAGGTAAGTAATTGTACTCTTGGAATCGCTGTAACATGTGACATGATGCCATCACAATGAAACCACTACAGAGAGATAATCGGGTTCAATAGCAACATCCAAACATATAAGCGACATTTTGGTGGCAACCTGTAGAGACATCTCGATTTTTTATGGCTTCTAGTATGTTTACTGTCCTGGTTCCCACTTCTGTTTCTTGAGTCAATGCTTAATAGGTGGCACTAACCATGGATGATGCTATTAAATTCAGAAAATTCATGAGTTTGATTTTCGATTCATGTTACGCATTAATCGTCACTTATGATACTCGTTACACGCAACCACAATCGTTATGCCAATTGATACTGTGATAAAAAATCCCGTTCCCTACTATATGGCAGATAGTAATGGATAAGAGTGCTTCGGTACTTGGTTTTCTGTCATACGCAGGAAATCGAATGGTATGGGACATTTTGCTTCACGAAGAGATGCATGATTGGGAGCTAGAGGAAATTTTTGGATGTATGCAAAAACTGTATATCCAAGCAAGTTTTGGGACAGGTGAGGACATGTTCAAATGGAATCTAGTGTTTTAAGGTCTGTTTGATTGTCCAGAGATAAATTAAAGGATATAGAATATTTTCGGATATACAAGTGGATATAAAATACGTAGGATATAACTTTGGATATATATTACTAGGGATTAGTATATACTTTGTTTATTTAGAAGTAGATATGAGTACATAATGTATATAATTTGAAAAGTATAAAGATGAATTTTTATATTTACCCTGAATAACATATTGTATTTTTAAAATTTAACCACATAACTTTTTAAAATTGCTTTGTTGGAATCTACTAAATTTCTTTCTTGATTTATTTTATAACTATTCAAATTATATATTTTAAATATAAGTTTAATTTAAAACATGAAAGTAACACATATCTCTGGATATAAAATACCACTCCCTCCCGGATAATACATATTCTAGTATATGGCCAAAAATGGGATATCATATCCAAAGTAAATTGCATCTCCAAACACCTCATATGTGGGCTCCATGTATATTATCTCCACATCCCCTCTTTAAATCCATCAAATAAACAAACTCTTATGGACCATTCAAGTCAAATCTTATTATCAAGCTCTGATTGGGGATAATATTCTTTTATTTCCTTGTGAGGCCATTTGCGGGTCTCAAGCTCCATCTGAAATTGCCATTTTTGTGTGGTGTGCGGCCTAGGACAAAATTCTTACAAGAGGACGAAGATCATAGTCAATTCATGATGTATGTGTAAACAGGAATAAACGGGATGTAGAATTAAGATCACACCTTAATCATTGTCCAATGGCATGGAACTTATGGACCTTGATATTGTCTTGGTTCCAATGTAAGTAGCTCAGGCATGGACACAAATACGCGACACGAGCATGCCGACACGTTGATTTTCAAAAAATGCAAGATACGTTTGGGACACATTGAAAAATTATATTTTGATATATTTATACGTCAAATATAGGAATAATGTATTCAAAGTAATGAAAAATATGCAGCGTAATGATTTTGAAACATATTTAGTGTGCAAAAGTTAAGTTTCAAAAAATGCAAAATATTGTCAGTGTGAAAAGATTTATCACATAGGAATTGTTCAAAGGGTTCTAGAAGTGGCGTCAAAGAGTTCACTAAGCATTGGGAAGTGTCTTATATTAGAAATTTTAACTTTTTAATTAAGACGTTTAAGTAACGTTGAACACGCTTTTAAGAGTGTCGATGTCCAACAAGATATGCTTCATCTGTTGAAGTGTGCTCTTAGGTTCCATGGGTTTTAGGTTGTGGCGGGAGGAATTTTGGAGTTCCTTAAGAGTTAGAGGACTCAAGGAGGGGAAGAGATGATCAATTTGATCCCACTTTGTTACGCATTGACCGTTACTCATGATACCTGTTACACACAACTACAATCGTTACATTGATTGATACTGGGATTTAAAACCTCATTCCCTGCTATACATTAGGTAATATGGACTAAGGAGTGCTTCGGTACCTGATTATCTTTCACAGAATCACAAGTTAGGAGGTCCGCTAATATGGGATATTTTGCTTCGCCAAGAGGTGCATGAATGGCAGTTGGAGGAACTGGTAGAACTTATGCAAATATTGTATGGCAAGGTGAGTTTTGGGACAAGTGAGAACATGCTCAAATAGGGGCTAGTGCCCTTTTCTTGATGAATAAAATGAAATATATAAAAGAGGCATAAAGGGGAATGCTACCTATATACCGAATGGCCAATCACAAAAAGGCTCTATACACTTATGTGTGTCTTAGAATGGAGTCTAGTGCATTAGGGACCATCCAACTAGAATATTCTTATCAGGCTTTGATTGGGGACAACACTCTTATATTTCCTTGTAAGGCTATTTGGGGGTCTCAAGCTCCTTTCAAAATTGTTTTTTTTTTTTTTTGTGTTGGTGCACGGCCTAGGACAAAAGCCTTTCCTAAATTGATTTTGTGGAGGAAGATCATTAGCAATTGGTGATGTATGTGTAAACATGATGGAGAATTAAGATTACACCTTAGTCATTGTCCACTGGCATGGAGCTTATGGATGTTGATCTTGTCTTGGTTCTACGCTAAGTAGCATGGACATAGACACACGACATGCTGACATGTAAATTTTTAAAAAAATGCCGGACACGACACTATATTTGTCAAATCGATCACTATTTTATTCGAAGGTAATAAAAAAACATTAGTAATTAAATTATATAGTCATATATTTTATCTTATGTATGTTTTTAAAACATATTTGAATGCAAAAATATTGCTACTATAAAGAGGTTTATCACATAGTACGTATTTGAAGGCTCAAAAAGTGGCATTGAAGTGTCCTTATTTGTTAGGTTCAAAGTGTTTTGAGCTGTGGGGGAAGGAGTTCCTTTAGAGTTGAGGAGTTAAGGTGGTGAATAGATGACTGAAGATTAGGAATTTGATCCCACTTTGCTTGGTGTGGAGCTATGAAACACGAATACTTCAAAACAAGCCTTGTATGCGTATCAGATACGTATCGATACGGATACACATTCAATATGGCAGGATACGTATCCGATACGTCAAATAATTATCCAACAATTCTATTTTTAATTTTTTGAATTTCGAATGGCATGGATACATGGGGGATATGGGAAGGATATAGTTGGGATACGTGAGCTTCCAATTTTTTTATATTTTTAATTTTCTTGGGGTATTTTTTTTCTTGTATCTTTTAATTTGTTATATGTTTTACTATGTTAACTTTTATACGTGATAAAATTGGGATTATTCTTCCTTGTTGGTTAGTTCAACCTTCAATCATAATATTTTGGTTATTTGTCATGTAATGAATGTTCGATTGTAAGAATGAAATGAATTTACTCCTACTTTTGATTTTATTTTTATAAATAATACAACACTAAATATTATAAAAAAATATTTTTACAAATGTATCTTAGCCATATTTGAACTCTGCCTATTTAGTACTTAAAGTTTTATCTCTACACAATCGATCCCAAGCCTAGAGAAAGGAGGGTTGTATGTTAGGCAGCTGACAGCCAACACGTCAAAAAACTCATCAGATCTCTATAAATATGAATTCAAATAATTTATGTGTCAATGTTAGGGCGTCTCCCTTAAGTGACGTGCTACACTTGCTTACGGGTGTTTCGAACAATGGGCAAGGGATGCTGCATCAGCGCCCAAGTTGCTGTGAAAAATAACTAAGGGTTCCTGCACTTTCCTGGAAGGGCGTTGGGAAAGATGTTAGAGCAGAATATAGGCTTAGATTAGTAACTTGGAACATAGAAATTTTAACATGTAAAACAATGGAATTATTTGATACTATGATTAGAATGAAAGGTACTATAGCGGGCTTACAAGAGACTAAATGGGTGGTAAGAAATAAAAAAAAATAGATAATACAACGTATATAATCTATTATACTAGAAAAGAAAGACAGAGAAATGGTGTAGAAATAATAACAGCTAAACATCTTCAAAATAATATAGTAATAATCATGCAAAATGTAGATAATATAATCTTAATTAAATTTGTGATTGGAAAAACCATATTTGATGTGATTAGTGCCTATGCACCTCAAGTCAGATTGGATTACCATATTAAAGGACAATTTTTGGATCAAATGGATGAAATGGTCCTAGAAATACCAGTAGAAAAGAAGATAATTATAGGTGGAGATTTTAATGGGTACGTAGAAAATAAGAAACAATGATATGAGAAGGTTCATGGGGGATTTGATTTTGGTGATCAGAATGAGGCCAGAGAGATGATCCTATATTTTGCAGTAGCATTGGATCTTATATTAACCAACACTTTCTTTAAACAGAGAGAAGAATACTTATTAACCTTTAAGAGTGGGTTTCATAAAAATCAAATAAATTATTTTGTTATTAGAAACATAGACCGCCTAATATGTGAAGATTGTAAAGTCTTTCTTGGAGAGAGCTTAACGTCACAGTATAGACTAATGGTACTAAATATTCACATTAACGAGCAGCATAAAGCTAAAAGAGATATTAGGATCTCAAGAACTAGATGGTGGAATCTTAAATGTGAGAAATTAGAGATTTTTAAGGGCAGAATATGAAAAGAAATAAGATAGAATTTGAAAAAAGATACTAATACTATATGGAGTACAATGGCAGAATACATTAAAAAGATATCGAAAGATGGTTCTGAAGAGTCAAAAGGGAAATACCTTGTAACTAAGGAAACTTGGTGGTGAAATGATGAGGTCCAAACCATAATAAAAATAAAGAAGGAATGTTTTAAAATGTGGCAAAAAGATAGAAATAAGGTTAATTTTGGGAGTTATAAACAAACTTGTAATGACGGTAGGAGAACCATTAGAGTGCTAAATTGAGAGCTTATAATAATTTTTATACTAGATTAGATAGTAAAAAGGGAGAAAATAACATCTATAAACCGCCGAGTGGAGAGAAATGAGAACAAGAAATCTTACTCAAGTTAGCTTGTATAAAAAGCAAGGATTCATTGATGTTAGTGAAGAATGAAAAGATTAAGGAGAAATGAAAAACATATTTTAAGAAATTATTAAATAAAAAACATCTAAAAATATCTAGAGGAGAGGAGAGGAATTTGATAACTAGGATGAAACTAGAGAATATGAGTTCTATCGCAAAATAAGAAAGTTTGAAATGAAAACTGTAATAAAAATAATGAAATTAAGTAAGGCTTTTTAGGACCAGATGGTATTCTTGTGAAAGTGTGAAAATGCTTAGGCGAAGTGGAAAGGCTTTTTAGGACCAGATGGTATTCTTGTGAAAGTGTGAAAATGCTTAGGCGAAGTGGAAGTGTCTTGGTTAATAAAGTTATTTAATAAAATTATATTGTTTGAAAAAATTCTCGAAGAGTGGAGAAAGAGTATTCTAGTAGCTATATATAAAAATAAAGTAGATATTCAAAATTGTAACAACTATAAAGGTATTAAGTTGATGATTTATACGATGAAGTTATGGGAAAGAGTGAATGAATATCGTCTAAGGTTAATAACAATAGTGTCACAAAATCAAATTGGTTTTATGCCTAGTAGATCAACTATTGAAGCAATTTACCTACTAAGGTGATTAATAGAAAAGTATAGAGAAAAAAAATGAGATCTCATATGATTTTTATGGACTTGGAAAATGCTTATGATAGAGTGCCTAGAGATATCATTTGTTAGGCGTTGGAGAGAAATGGAGTGACAAAGAGGTACATTAATGTGCTAAGAGACATGTATGATGGAACTACCATGATAATTGGATTACTCGCAGAAGAAACAAGGGAATTTCTTATTATAGTAGAATTAAACCAAGGATCAGCTTTGAGTCCTTATCTCTTTGCTTTAGTTATGGATGAACTGACTAGACATATTCAAGATGATGTTGCATGGTGTACGTTGTTCGCTGATGGTATTATCTTAGTGGATAAGATTAGGAGTGGAGTTAAGGCTAAATTAGAAATATGGAGAGAAGCTTTGGAGTCGAAAGGGTTTCGAGTAAATAAGAACCAAACTGAATAGATGGAATATAATTTTAACAATAATATGAATATCAATATTAAAGAATTGAATATTTAAAACCAAGTGATACCTAAGAGTGAATATTTTCATTAATTAGGTTCGATTATTAATGAAAATGGAGAGATTGCAAATGATGTAACCCATATAATCAAAGTTGGTTAGCTCAAGTAGAGAGGTGCTTCTGGTGTTCTATGTGATCGACGGATACTTACAAGATTAAAAAGAAAATTTTATAGGATAGCTATTGCACCAGTAGTTTTATATGGGACAGAATGTTAGCTTGCTTAGAAAGATCGCATGAATAAGATGAGTGTTACCGAAATAAAAATGTTAAGATGGATGTGTAGTAAGCCTATAAAAGATAAAATTATGAATGAAAATATTCGTGAAATGGTAAAGGTCACACCAAAGTTGAGGAAAAATAGATTAAGATGGTTTGAATACACACCATGTAGACCAGTTGATGTAGTAGTAAAGAAAAAGTGACAAAATCACGGGTAATAGAAACACCAGAGGGCGTAGGCTTAAATTGACATGAGATGCCGTATTAAGAATATATATGAATTTATTGAAACTACTTGAAGACATAACCCTTAACAGAGCGGAATGATGTAAAAAGTTTCATGTAGCTGACCTCAATTGATTAGGACAAAGGTTTAGTTTGGTTTGGTTGGGTTATTTTAGCCATATTTGTATTCTACTTTTTTGAATTTTTTTGTATCACTGTATTCGTATCGTATGCATAACCAGTATTCGTATCCGTGCTTTCTAGATAGGGAGTATTTGGCGGGAATGAAACTGGTGTCATTTTGAAGGAATAAAAATTATTGTGGATATATTTAGAAGCTCTTTTATTTACCTTTTGTATAGATGTGGGTAATTTAAGGGCCTTTTTGTTGGTAGTTTTTTTGTATATTATTGTGGATAAGTTCTTTTATTTACCTTTTGTATAGATGTGGGTAATTTAAGAGCCTTTTTGTCGGTGCCTTTTTTGTTTACGCGTGGTATTTCCTTTGTGCCTATGTCTATATGATATTTCCATTTATTTGCTCATCAGAAAAAAAAAAAAAAAGATGTTGCATCAAATTGGTCAGTTTTGTATTTCCCCATTCAAGGTCATATTGGCAAAAAGTGGTACACAGATTTCCACTTGAAAATTTTTTAAAAGTCCAAAGGTGATAGAGATGTGCTGCACTAATTCATTAGAGCTGTCTCAGTGTGAAGCTTACTAACGCTTCATTGAATCTATCCCGTGGCAAGTCCACGATTTTTTGTCGATAGGGTCATTCTCAAACTCAAACTTATTTTATAGAATAATTACTTATTTTTGGGTGAATAATAATAACTTTTTTACTAATTAATAATTATTTAACTATTTTTAACATATCATAAACTATTTTTTTCAATTAATAAGTGGAATGTATTTTTAACATATTTATAATGTTGTTTTACAAAAAGAAACGTAAATACATAAACTTCTACAATTGCATTTGACGATATTTCGTGTTTTGCAATTATTGAATAATTGCTTCCGATGGTCATTCTTATCCTTTTCTTGTTGCTTCTAAAAGATATTTAATTTGAATGAAAAGTTTAAAATCATCACTAATTTATAAATGTAAGATAATCTTAATCTCAACAAAGTAGAAATGCCTTAAAGCAAAATTATTAGTGGACTAACGAATTGAAATCATTGCTGATTTTTCTGCAATGATTTCAACCTGAAGACATTGTCAATTTTGCTTGAAATCACTGCAGAAAAATCAGCAATGATTTCAAGCAAAATCGACAATGTCTTTAGGCATTTGGATGTGCTACTCAAAATCGATAGTAATTTTGGTTGTGCTTTAGTCTGAGAGGAAAAAAAACAGGGTGAGAGTAAAAGAGATGAATTTGCGAATAAGTGAAGGATTTAGATGGTTGTGAGGAATACTAAATGCACACATTTTTTTTTTACTTTTAACACCTATTAGTATAAATATTTATGTATCATGTATAAGTGTTTCATTTATGTGGTTAGTATATTATTTGGCAGCTCTTTTATGAGTAGTAAACTAGTGAGATGGGTTTAGAGAGAATAATAAAGTGCCCTATTTATTATGGGGTCAATTATTATTGTTAGTGGGGTCAATTATAGATAATAAAAAGAAAAAATACTGTAATAACAAAATTAATTATTTTGTTAATGGGATCAAATGACCCTATTACTATGCATGTAGAGTCGCCCCTGAATCTATCCTGGCCTTCTTTTTTATACGTGCTATATAATCTCTCTAATTCAAAAGGAGAAATTATGCGTATATGCTCCAAAAAATCAAAGTAGTGCTTCGTAAACGAGGCGGCATCTCAAGTGGTCACCTCTACTCCCTAACAAAGATAAAGAGATTAGGTTGGACACTGGACATAACCTTTAGAGTGCCCCTGCCGGCCTGCCCTGTCGTCATCAATTGCGGGCACACCCTCTGTATAATGAAAACTCCCCAAGACATGTTTAGCGTCTTCCTGAGCAACTCCATGTTACTAACCTTTTTTGACAACATTTTTGTAGGAAAAGTCAATAAATACTGGAACCACCTAGAGTCGTGATTAGTGGCAATCAAACTAGTGACACTACGTTAGAATGCTGTGGAAACGTTTTATTCACCGATTGTTTTATAAAGATTTTGATGTTCTTTACCTGCATCACCTACTCGTGAGGATATATGATTATATGTTTCTAAATTAATATCTTTTTTGATGGATGAAAACTCACTTTTTCAGGTCAAAGTTCATGGTCAAGTAGTATTGAAGCACACATTGACCGGTCACCAGAAACCAGTGTTGGCTGTTTCATGGAGCCCTGATGATTATCAGCTCCTTACTTGTGGACTGGAGGAGGTTATCAGGCGCTGGGATGTTAATTCTGGTGAATGTCTCTATGTTTATGAAAGGCCTGGGGTTGGCCTGGTATCCTGTGGATGGTTTCCAGATGGAAAGGGGATAGCTTCTGGCATGACAGACAGAAGCATTTGCATGTGGGACTTGGATGGGAGAGAACTAGAATGTTGGAAAGGGCAGCGGACACTCAATATATCAGACATAGCCATAACTGATGATGGGAAGAGGATCATAAGCATTTGTAGAGAAACTGCAATTTTGTTACTTGAGAGGGAAACAGAATTTGAGAGATTGATTGAAGAGGAGCAAGTAATTACTTCATTCTCATTGTCAAAGGACAACAAGTTCTTATTGGTTAATCTCATAAACCAAGAAATCGATCTTTGGAGCATAGAGGATGATATAAAGGTTGTTTCGAAGTATAAAGGTCATAAGCGTACCCGATTCATCATCAGATCTTGTTTTGGTGGATTTGAGCAAGCATTTATTGCCAGTGGGAGTGAGGATTCACAGGTACTTCTGTGCATTTAGTTTTGATAAGATTTATTAGAGTTTTGAATTTTCAATTAACAGAACACAACTGTTCTCTTTCTATTACTTACTTCAGGGAAAGTGAGTTGAGCAAGGCCTCCTGGCCTAAATGGTTTTCCTGTGTCTTATAAATTATATTTTGAGGTGTTTTTGTGCTCTGGATTTCAGATAGAAGGTTTAGACCTAGCCAATTTTTGTTTTTATGTATTTATTTAATTTATTTGCTTTTTTTTGGGGTTCAGTTTTACAACAAGGTTGCCTCAAATGCTTTGTAAGTGGCATGCTTCATTTGTCTTGATTATTAAATGTTGTTGGACCAGTTCTTTAAAAAGGTTAACCTTGGAAACTCCAAAGAATTTACTTAAGCTGATCCTATTGTTACCATGCTCTTATGCTATAATGCTATTTTAGTTGGCAGATAGACTGATAGAGCATAAATTTCACAAATGCATCAATAGGATTTCTCAAGCTTGGGGGTCCTTTTGGGGTTTGCATCCTGACTGTTGTATCCCAGTTTGAAGGACGTGTGACTGCAGGTGCCTGACATTGTGTCCTCTAGTAATTGGTGCTTGTCAACTTAAGACTGATTACCTTAGTTCTTATATGTTTCTCTCTCTCTCTCTCTAAGTAAATAAAAATAATAATATAAATAAATAAATAATCTCTATTTGAATGGCAAGATGGAGTGACAACAACTAACACTCTTTTCTTGCAGATTGGTGAAATGATTGTACCAAACTACAGTCAATCATCAATTCGGTTCGATTATAACAAACAAAGAGCATGTTCAATTATTTTAGACATCTGTATTGACATGATGAGTACAACTTTCTTAACCAGTTGGATTTAGAAATCTAGTTGATTCATGATTTAAGTTATAAATGTGTAAAATTGGTTGAGAAAGACAGCCTGTTGGGTGTTTTTAAATGAAGGCAATCAACTGCCTTTGAGACGAGAGAAGCCTCTCTCTCTCTCTCTCTCTCTC